>CAWUER010000783.1:0-27754 GCA_963921195.1 Pegoplata infirma | reverse complement strand
GCAACACTATTTCCCAAAAGATTTGAATTTTCATTCTAAATGCTAACTTTATAACAAAATTGCACTTTAAAAGGGAAACCCGATAATACAAAAGAAACAATTTGCCAAATCAGAACAAAAGCACCACCCATAGGTCTTGTAAGTATTCATAATTTTATCCTTATGCCAAATATTTATTTTCTGAATTTTCCTTAATTTTTTAACCATTTTGCGTTTTTTTATTTTTTGTTTTTTAAAACTCTTTAAAATTTTATCATATTTTTATGATATTAGCTTTTTTTGCAATATTTCTAGAAAACGTCCCAGCTTCAGAAACAAGTTTCAGATTTTGAGACGTTTTTTTATAAAAAAAAAAATCAGAACAAAAATATTTTTTCTTTTTTCTGTTTTATTTGCATTTTTGGTTTTCTCTATCACATACGCAATTAATTTTTCTGAATGCAAAACCCTCTATCTTTTCAAATAATTAATTTAAAAATATTTTTTTTTTTGAATAATTTCACATGAATTTGTCGACAAAATTCCAGAACCACGATTTTGGTCCAGTGATGCTAATTTTTTCTGAAAAATCTTGTTTGACTTTTTTGAAAAATACGGCTCAAAATTTGGATGTCTTGTTTATATTATGAAATAAAAATTTTAATCTTAAAAATCGCGATGCTGATCAGCATCTGTGGACCAAAATCGCGTTTTTAATTTTTTCTACTATTTTTTACATAACATACTTAACAGTATGTAAACTTTTGAGATGAATTCGATAAAAAAAAAATTGTCTAAAAAATCAGAACCTGTGGACCAAAACCACGATTTCGGAATTTTTTATAAGCCGTTATCATTAATAAATCACGTTTAAAATTTACCGATGTCGTAAATAAAATCATAATAATTAATTCTTATTAAAATGCAAAACCTTCTATCTGATAATTTTCATTCATGTGCTTAATATTTTTGAGAAACAAAACCCCCCGAGTAAAAAAGTTTTTATATAATTAAATATATTTTGATAAAAATTAAATCAAATTATATATAATTATATAAAATTATATATAGAGGTGAAATTCTCCAAAAAAATTGTATAAAATTATATACAATTTATATAATGTGATCAAATTTTATATAATTATATCCAGGATTTGGTGGATATAATTATATAAAATTATATATAATTTGATGAAATTTTATAAAATTTGATAAAATTTTATCAAATTATATATAATTTGATATAATTTTATATAATTTTATCAAATTATATATAATTTTATAAAATTTTTTTGAAGAATTTTACCTCTATATATAATTTTATAAAATTTTATATAATTTGATATAATTTTACTATTTTACTCGGGCCTCTATCTATCATAAAATCCCCAATAAAATGCAAAATTTTAAAAACGAATTATATGTGAGATTTAGTAGTTGATTTAAAAAAAATATTGTAGAATATCGAATTTTAATAACCCTAGTAAAAATATTATGCTAATTTTACTAAATAGATCTAATTTGATCCGTAAAATGGTTGTATCAAATAATATCTAATTGTATAACTTTAGATTAAAAAATATAAAAATTGATACAATTTGATCCTGAATTTGGTCAAATCTAATTAGATCAAATTGATCTTATAATATCAATTTTTATATAATTTGATGAGCAAAACCAAAATACGAATCTAATCATATATGGAGCAATATCTAACCATATAAAGTGGATCAACCGTATCAAAGTGATAGATAAAATTTTATATAAATTTATACGGAACCATATTAACTCATATAAGATTGTATCAAATTATATATGATTAGACCAGAAAATTTTTACTCGGGAACTTTAACAATACGCGAAATAAACTGTTTTTTGGCTCTCCTGACAAGCTGTGTTTTTTTAGATAGACGGTTTTGAATATAGGCCCTTGATATGTGAAAATTATCAACAAATCACAGCTCTTTGTATGCCCCACAGTGTGGGGCATTCCATGCCAAATGGGACGATTTTTTTTTTAATATCCCGAGTAAAAAAATTGATATGACACAATATATAATTTAATATGGGTTCGTTTCTATTTTGATATCATCTTATACGAAAAATGGTTTCATAAGATTTGATCGAATAATACCTATTAATATCAGTTTATATAACTTTATATCGACTTTGATACGAGTTTTGGTCTAATCCAATGATATAAAATTATATCCAATTATATTAAAATTTATACAATTTAATAAACCGGATGTTTTTTTTTTATTTTTAATAAAAAGTTGAACAATTAAAATAATAAAAATATGTTGTTCTTGAAAAAAAACTTAGAAAAATTTCAAAAAATGGACTCATGTTAAATTTTATATAAAACATTTAGAAAATATTTTCAAAAAAATTTGTGTTTGGAAAAACTTAGAAAAATTTAAAAAAATTGAGTCATATAAAATTTTATATAAAACACTAAGAAAATATTTGCGATAAAAAAAATGTTCCTTGAAAAAAACTTAGAAAAAATTTAATAAATGGAGTCATATAAAATTTTATATAAAACACTTAGAAAATATTTGTGATAAAAAAGTCGTGCTTCGAAAAATCTTAGAAAAATAAAAAAAATGAAGTCATATGAAATTTTATATAAAACACTTTAAAAATATTTGCGATAAAAATATGTTCTTGGAAAAAACTTAAAAAAATTAAAAAATAATGGAGGCATATAAAATTTTATATAAAACATTTAGAAATTTAAAATGATGCATGGGACCAGATGTTACAACATATAGTTATGTATGGCGATATCTTA
The DNA here is from genome assembly GCA_963921195.1 of Pegoplata infirma. Classification (NCBI taxonomy): domain Eukaryota; kingdom Metazoa; phylum Arthropoda; class Insecta; order Diptera; family Anthomyiidae; genus Pegoplata; species Pegoplata infirma. The sequence goes on along the minus strand of CAWUER010000783.1, from coordinate 24,978 downwards.
GAAAAATCCCACATCAAAATTTATTATATAAATTTATCTTGCAATACATAGTGTCACACATGATCATATATGAAATAATATGACTATATAAAAGTATATAAGATCATATTAAATTATTTTTACTCGGGATGTTAAAACCATATACATTTTCAAAAATAGAAAATTTTAAATAAATAAAATTTAAATTATAAAATAAATAAAAATAAAATTGAATAATAAATTGTTATTTTTCCTAGCCTATGATTTTTTCATAGGTTTCTGGTTTCTATGAATTTGTTTCTATGAAGGGCATTATTGGCTGACATCTAATGCTTTTGTTTTCATAGAATCAATGTACGTTTTCATAGCCGTACAAAATTCTTTCAATTCTTAGCAAATACAATAGGCCTCTTTTTTTGCCAATTGTCCAAAAAATTTCCATTTATAATCAGAATAGATAAGACTACAACGGTAAACATTAGTTTAACATGTACAAATTTTAATCAAACATTTAAATTTTTCATGAATTTTAAGAGATTTATGCCAATATCGGGAGGGTATGCCTTCAAATTTAAAATGATGATTTATGAATACCTAATATGTTTACCTGCCAAATTCAGAAAGAAGACCTCTTTAAATACGGTTATTAGAGCCATTTGGGAAAAATTCAAAGGGGACATTTGTATAGGATATAGGTCTCAGCATGGACCGATTTTTTTCCAGTTTCAATAGGCATCGTCCTTGAATGAAGAAAAGCTTAAAATTCAATTTTCAGAGCAATAGAATAAAAATTGCGATCTATATCATACGTACAAGGTTTACATGGACAGACGGACAAACTGTACAGTACGTTGTCCCATAGACAAAAATCAAAAATAATGTCATGGTCTTAGAAATTGATGAATTTTATAGTTAATTAGGTGCTAAAAACGAATTACCAACAAAATACATTTTTGGATTTTTTTTTGTAGCCACTAGACAAATTCAAATTCGAGTGATTTTGAACGTTTTTGCATTGATAAAAATCATTGACTTGGTGAAGTTTTACATTCAAATTCAATATTTAACGAAATGATACGAATATGATATATATTATTAATTATCTGAATTTGTTAAGAAATTTATATATTAAATTTAAATATTTTTAATTTATTTAAAAAGTGAAATTTTGTTTTTTGTTAAAAAGTTAAAAAATTGTCAGGTTTAATGGAATAAATCCAAAATCCGTCATCTTAATTTTTTCCCAAATTTTCTTTTATGTAGCTCAAAGCTATGAAAAGTTGTATAATATATTATATATATTTCATTCCTTCTATGAGAAAAAAATATGTTTAGTTATGGTTATAATGGGTATTTTTGACAAAAGTGCAGTTTATGTGCGACACTTATACAAAAACAATGGATAATTTTTTTTCGTGAGATTATTTTTCCCTCAAATAACAAAAAAAAAATATAAAAAAAATGTATGGCCCACTGAAGTTTGCATTTTTTTTCAATGGCGCTGGAATAAGTAAAACCAAATGAATTTAATCAACTTCTAAGCTAAATAATGGTGCCACATGTTAGCATAGAATTTAAATAGAGGTGTAGTCCTAAAAAATTTAAGCAAAAAATATTTCTAGAATATTTTAACCCTTAAAACACAGGTTTTAGTGGTTTTCTTTAAAAATATTTTAAAAAAGGACTAAAACGATTCCTTAAAATGGGATATAAAAGGTAAATATGATCTAATAAAAGAACAGACATTTAATTTTATTGAAGACATATATAAACAATATTTAGCTCAGGTGTATATTTTACAATTTTTTTCGACTATTTACTTACTTACTATTTACTTTACAATTTTACATTTATACGCATTTTGCTTATATCGAAATTTGATACAAATCATTTTTGTAGAACATTCTAAAATGACCCCTAAAAATCGGAGATAAACGGTTAACATGTTCTAAGAAAAAAACCGTCATAAAATATTACTGAAGATATTTAAAAACTTTATTTAGCTCATAAGTTGATTGAATATTTTTTTTTTACTTATTCAAACCGAATTAAAAAAAGAAACTACAGTGGGCCATAAGTAAAAAAAACTTTAGCTATATTTTTAAAAATCTTAGGTTGTTATACTCGTATACTCAATTTTTTTTGGTGCCATTCAAGATATAAAATCTTTTTGCACAGCGTTGTTTACCACATTAAATTTTTTGTTCAAATTCAAATTTTGCTAAAGTTTAAGGTTTTTTTTTCTCAAATCTGTCATTTCGGATTTTTTTTGTTTTAATTACTTTTGGTAGTTTAATAAGTTATCTTTTGAACTTCAAAAAGAAAAGTTGCGTATTTTTCATTCCTTATACTTTTAATTTTTATTTTTGCAAAAGCATTTTATGTGTTTTTAACACATTTTTTACTAAATGATGTTTTTGTATTTTTCACTTTAATAACCTGATTTTTTTTTTTCAAAATTAGCATTAATATAAACCTTATATATATCAATTTACATTCTAAATTTTATTACGATCGTGCAATTAGGTTAGGTTTTAGAGCGTCTTTAAGAAAAAGTATTAATGGCAGGAACTTAAATTCTGTCTCCGATTTACATTTGTAACAGCGATAACACTTGTTGTAATTGTTTCTAGTTGCATGTGTATCAGCATTACTACTTTTTGTAATTTTGCAAAAAATATTGTAGCTAAAATAGCATTTTTTAATTTCAGGACACATAGGAGGTAGGCGTGTCCTTGCACCATTTTTTTCAAAAATTCATATTTTTCCTAACTAAGGTATTTTATGGTAGTGTACCAAATTTCAAAAATATCTGACTTCTCCTTCTGTTTTTGTCCCTTCGTTAAATGGGCCCAACGCACTGTGGTGGGACGGACAGACATCGCTAAATCATCTCAAAAAGTGATTCTGAGTTGATGGGTAAACTTGAAGGTAGGTCTAGAACCAATATTTCGGGCAGTTAAAAACAGCACCACAAAGTCAATATACCCTGCACCACAGAGTGTTCTAGGGCATAAAATGTCTCCAATTCTAAAACTTTTAGAAATAGTGTTTTTACTGTCTGCGCTTAATATTGCAAATTTTTCATAGAATTTGTTATTAATGTTGCAACCATTAGTACAATTTAGTACAGTTGCAGTAGTCGCTGGCATGCTGCTACAAATATGAGAGTATATATTTATTGAAATGTTGTAGATTTTGTGTGTAAATTATAAACAATGTGATTCTACTTACTTTCTATATTGAAATTGTAATTTCTGCAAGGATTTCAAAGAAATATTACTACAAATATACAATCACCACCAGCATTAACTGTGAAGTAAATTAGTTGAATTTATTTAATGAACAACAAAGTTGTTAATTTGTTTATTAGTTTGTTAATTTTTATTTATTTTTAAATTAAATTTAATTATTGTTATTAACTTTTGAGATATGAAATATAAAGAGTAGATTAAAATTGTTGTATTATTTTTTTCTGAAAATGTATGTAAATAACTTAATTATTCATAAGGGATGATACTTTTGAAAAAGTTCAGTTTATATAATTTGATACTTTTGAAAAAGTTCAGTTTATATAATTTTTAAAAAATAAAATAATAAAGAAAACTTTAAGAGCAGTTTACAAACGGAAGCACTAAGGCGTATGAGTGATATTTTTTGTTAACTTTATATAGTAAATTAAATATAACTCATACGCTACTGAGTACCTCAGCACAAAACCAGTGGGTATCAGACTATATGGGGCCAAAAAAAATGCACTCTTTTTTTACAAAGGAAAAAATGGTTCTCTTAATGTATGAACATTTTTAAAAAAATGCTGCAAAATCAGGGGAAAAAGTAGAAAGACTAGGCAAAATGCTCCAAAATCAGGGGAAAAAGTAGGAAAATTAGTTAAGAGAGAATTTTAATAACGGAAATAGTGGTAATCCTCTCAATATAGATAGGTAATCCTCTCAATAATAGTGGTAAAATTTACTCATTTTCTAATTCTCTTTGATCTTTTTACAAAATTTTAAAATTTCTGCAATACATTAAGTTTACCAATTTTCATAAACTTGCAGATTGATTTTGGGTCCTTTCAAAGTCTCTTACTTTCCTTACTCTATGCACAAAACCTTCCCTTTGAAGAAAAATAAAATTTTTCTTTTACAAGTCTGAAAAGTTTGCTTTAGGAAAATTTTTTCAAAATCTGAGATTTACTTATTTGTTTTTTCAAAATTGCAATTTTTTCCAAAAAAAAAATTATGAACTAAAATTTTTAATTTTTTATAAGTAATCGATCAATATCTTCAACAAGTTGGACAACATTTTGTTGGTATTTAAATGTAGTTTTAGAAAAAAAAATATAAAAAATGTTCGAAGTAGTTATCACTTAATTTTTAACAATTAAAAATTAAAATCGACTTTTTGAAAAAGTCCAAACCTTAAACTTAAAAAAAAAAATGTAATCTAAATTACGCAACTTTTAAGCCATAATTCGAGCTGTGATCACAATTCGTTATATATATGTATTAGAGTGTCCCTTATTTTGGAAATGTTGGAAATGTTGAGACGGTACCCCCTCATTTTTTTCCTTTTGACTAAAAAATAACTCAGGAAAAATTTTACGCCCCTACGACCACGCCTTCCCTACACGACGGGGCCTTAAAAATCATTTTTCCATACAAACCAAAAATTTTTTTTTTGATTTTTAATTTTTTTGTTATTAATTATAATATTACTTGGTTAGCTTATTCACGACAAAAAATTTGATTTTGGTGGGATGAGGCTTTCAGTTCTAAAAAATTTTTCGAAAAAAAAAATTTAGAGCTTTTGGGATCCTACAGTAAAAATTTTTTAAAAATTTTTTTTTTTAGTTTGGACAAGCAACCGTTTTAGTTGTAAAATTGCTTTTAATGATATACACTCGGCAGCATAAGTCTGCGTACACAGGCTTTGCCTTACAAAAAGCACTAAAAAAATACGTTAATCGATAGATTTTTTAACCAAAGCTAATGACATATTATTTTGTATACTTCAGACTATTAAAATAACAAAAAGCCAATTTTTAATAGTCCGCGGTTAACAGCAACCAAGTAAAAAAACAAAATCATTCATTAAAAACCAGAAGCAAAAGTCTGCGTACAGTATCGTTTGAGGTTAGTTTTCTAACTAAGTTTTTCACTTAAAACAACTAGTGGGATAGTTTTTGTGCGTTAGAACCTCTATTAGCCTTTTCTCCATTGATTAGAACACTTTTGTAGTTTCAGCGGATTTTATATTCCACCAAGTCTGCTCCATAACCTCTTTTAGCATCGCTTTTGATGTTATTTGATGTGTACCAATTTTTTTATGAAAATATACAACCAATGATCAATAGGGTTGAGGTCTGGTGATTGGGAAGCAGTTTTTTATTGTTTGGATGTTTTATAAAGCAGCCAAATCTTCACAATATCAGCGGAATAAGTATTTGGAGTAATTTTTTTGTTTGAGGAAATAATCACCCTGGAGACCCCATCTGATCGCACTTTTCTTTAAATTACCTTTAAATATATCTACGTAACCTCGATTATCCATCATTGACTCAATTTATTGCATTTGTCCAACTCCACTTGTCTCTATTCACCTCCAAACTGTTATACCACCACACTTATATTTTACATTACTACACAAATTTCCTTTTTAAACCTCTTTCATTCTGGGAAATTGTGAAATTTCCAGATGAAAGTTAGTTTTGTATATTTGGAATCATGGAAAGACAAATTGTGTGGAGAAAATAAAACTTGTGTAATAAAACTTGTGTGGTACTGTAAAATATAGGAGTGAAGTTATAATCGTTTGATGGTGCATGGCGGCAAGTGGAGTTGGACAAATGCAACTAATTGAGTCAATGATGGATAAGAAAGGTTACCTAGATATATCTTAAGGTAATTTAAAGAAAAGTGCGATCAGATTGGGTCTCCAGGGTGATTATCTCATCAAACAAAAAAATTTCTCCAAATATAACGCTGATATTGCGAAGATTTGGCTGCTTAATAATACATCCAAACAATAAAAAAAACTACTTCCCAATCACCAGACCTCAAGTCTATTGATCATTTGTTAAATATTCTCGGAAAAAATTGGTACACATCAAATAACATCAAAAACGATGCTGAAAGAGGTTATGGAGCAGGTTTGGTGGAATATAAAATCCGCAGAAACTACAAAATTGGTACAATCAATGCAGAAAAGACTAGGAGAGGTTCTAAGGCACAAAGACTATCCCACTAGTTGGTAAAAATGAAAAACTTAGTAAGAAAACTAACCTCAAACGATACTGTACGCAGACTTTTGCTTCTGATTTTTAATGAATGATTTTGTTTTTTTGCTTGGTTGCTGTTAACCGCGGACTATTAAAAATTGGCTTTTTGTTATTTTAATAGTCTGAAGTATACAAAATAATATGTCATTAGCTTTGGTTAAAAAAAATCTATCGATTAACGTATTTTTTTAGTGATTTTTGTAAAGCAAAGCCTGTGTCTGCAGACTTATGCTGCCGAGTGTATATTAATAAAAAAATATTATTCATATCTGTGACATCTTGATCGTGTATCGAAAAACATCAAAAATGCATTTTTTTAACCTTTTTTAGATCACGATAAAGATGTCACAGATAGGAATAATATTTTTTTATAAAAATATATCATTAAAAGCAACAATTCAACTAAAACGGTTGCTTGTCAAAACAAAAAAAAAATATTTTTTAAAAAATTTTTACTGTAGGACCCCAAAAGCTTTTTTAGAACTGAAAGCCTCATCCCACCAAAATCAAATTTTTTGTCGTGAATAAGCTAACCAAGTAATATTATAATTAATAACAAAAAAAAATTAAAATCAAAAAAAAAAATTTTTGCTTTGTATGGAAAAATGATTTTTAAGGCCCCGGTCTTTACGGCCCCGTCGCGTAGGAAATGGCGTGGTCGTAGGGGCGTAAAATTTTTGTAAGTGATTATATAATTACACTGTGTTAAAGTGAAAAAATACTTCTGATTTGACATGGTAAAGGTTGTTGGTTTTGTCGAGTAGATCACAAAAATGTCCATTAAACTTGACAGACACTCTCAAATTATAGAGTTATTGTCCAGGCGCGGATCTACGGGGGGAAGGAATTCCCCCCCCCCCCACAAACCGAATTCGAAAGAAAAAAAAAAGGTAAAGAAAAGAAAGGAAAGAAGAGGGAAAAAAGACAGTGAAAAGGAAAATTAAATAATCTTTTTGCTATGAAAAACTTCTAAGAATCTTAACATTTTTCTAAAGAAAAAATTTTTCGTACTCTTAGAATTTTCTTTATGGAAAAATTTTAGAATTTTTCTACGAAAAATTAACAAAAATTCATATCAATAATTTGCGAACTTTTCTATAGGAAAACTTTAGAGTTTTCTATAGAAAACATCTGAGAATTTTTAAAAGGAATTTTTTTATAGAAATTCTTCTATGATAAATGTCTAAGAATCTCAAAATTTTTCTAAAGAAAAAATTTCTCGGAATGTTAAAATTTTTCTATATAAAAAGAGTCTCAGAATATTAAAATTTTTCTTTTAAAAAATATGAGGATTTTTCTCTACAAAAAATTTGGGAATTTTTCTACACACAAAAATTTGGAAATTTTTCTAGACGAAAAATTTGAGAATTTTTTTATCTTTCTTAGAAAAAAAAATCTGAAAATTCTCCTATTGGAATTATCTGAAAATTTGTATGGGAAAATCTATCAATTTTTCTATAGGCTCAATCTGAAAATTTATTAAAGGAAAAATCTAAGAATTTTTTATTAGAAAAAAATTCTCAGATTTTTCTGAGAAGAAGATGAGTAAAAGTGAAAGAGATTTTATGTGAGAATTTTTCTTTATGAAAATGTCCAAGAATCTCAAAATTTTCTATAGGAAAAATGATTTTGAATCTTTGAATTTTTTATAGGAAAAAAGTCTCGGAATCTTTAAATTTTTCTATAGGAAATATAAGAAAATTTTCTTCTTGAGAATTATTCTGTAGAATTTTTCTATAAAAAAAAATACACAGAATATGCACATTTTTTTATAGGAAAAATATTTTGGCATCTCTGATTTTTTCTATTTAAAAAATGTCTCAGAATGCAAGACTTTTTTATAGAAAAACGTCTCAGATTCTGAGATAATATCTCAGAGTCTGAGATTATTTCTGTTTGACAGATGTCTCAGAATCTAACACTTTTAAATATCAAAAGCTGGACCTTTTCTATAGGAAAAAATTCTTAGAATCCTAAAAAAAAAAAAATTGAGACTTTTCCGTAGGATAAATGAATCTAAAGATTTGTCTATAGCAAGAGTTTTATAAATTCTAAAAGCTTTTCTGTATCAAATTGCCTCATAATATTAAAATGTTTCTATCGGGATAATGTGCCAGAATCATAAAATTTCTCTTTAAGCAAATGGAAATTTTAAAATCAGTAAACTTTTCTTGAATAAACATGTCTTAATCCTGACATATTTTCTATTAGAAAAATATTTAAGAATATGGGTCTTTTGCAATCAAAAAAATTACCTGAGAATTTCTTGAGGAGACATTTTTCCAAATATCAAACACTTTCTTAAGTTTTTCAACCTTTTCTATAGGAATAAGTTTTTAAATTTTGTAAATGTTTCTATAAAAAATCAAAGTAAGAGGCAAACATAAAAACCTTAACTAATGATTCAAATCCGAACTGAGGTTCCCAGCAAAAAAAAAAATTTTGAGAAAAAAAAATTTCCCCCCCCCCCCCAACCCAAGAGCTGGATCCGCGCCAGTATTGTCAAAAAACGTGTTTTTGGGACTTTGCTTGCTAAACCTTGTATTATTCAGAAAATTTTTAACCGATTTTAAATTTTTTAACTGTTTTAGATAAAAGAAGGATAGGGCTTTCCATGTGTGTGAATTAGTCTACACATATAAGAAAGATATCTATTGATTTTTTCTATAATATCTAATTTTTTGTTATTTTTTGAAAATTTTTCGAGTTTATCGATTTTTTTCTGCTATAGTTCGTCTAACAATGTTTATATTGATAAACGTATTCTTAAAAAAAATTTAATTGTGAATACGATGAGTTTTATACCGAAAAAACCGAGTAACAATTGACAGAGTTGTGATAATTTTTGTAAAACATAAAATTAAGGTTTTACATGAAATTGCCGTTCGGACTAAGAATAAAAAAATTAGATATTGTTAATAAAATCAATATATATCTTTCTTATATGTATAGACCAATTCACACACATAAAAAATCCTATCCTTCTTCTATCCAAAACAGTTAAAAAATTAAAAATCGGTTGAAAACTTTTTAAGTTACACGAGGTTTAGTGGGAAAAGTCCCAAAAAAAACGTTTTTTGACAATCACTTTAAAATTTGAGGGTGTCTGGCAACTTTGATGTGCATTTTTGTGATCTCTTCGACGAGACCTACAACCTCAACTACCTTATTTCAAAAGTTTATTCGTTTTTGTGTTTTTGTAGCACATTGTTATTAATATTTTTGTTTTAACTTTAGCTATTTTTCATTTAAATTCCCGTTTCTAATTGTAGTATAGGGTTTTTTTATTTGCTAAATAGTATTGATAATGGAATCTGACAAGTTGCCAAACATGTGTCGACTAACAAGGAAGGCCTTTCAGAGGACACCTACCGATTGTCCTGAAACTTGCATATGGGAATGAGGGGAAAAAATTAATAGTTACATGTTTTTTTTAGCTGCCTAATCACCAATTTTAAAAATGGTTGCCACCTTATGAAAAAATGTGGTCTTTTGGGAAAATCCATATAAAATCCGAACTAGCAGTAATAAATGTCTTAGAATCTAAGTATTTTTCCTTAAGAAAACTATTTTCTTTTATAAATTTAAAATTTTCTCAAAATCTGAAATTTTTTTTTCCAAAAAAAAAAAAAAAAAATTTAGAGCCGTTTTATATTCTTAACGACTTAGCATTGTAAATAATTTAACAAAGCAACTTTGTAAAATCAGCAAAAATTGTTGCAGGTTGAAAAAATAAATTTTTTTTGCTGGCTCAACAAAGCTTTCTTGTTAATTTGACAGAGTTATTATTTTATGTCAAAAAATTAAGGAAATCCTATCAACAAGTACGCAGAAATGATTTAACAAAAAAAAAATTGCAAACTAAATGTATTTAAATTTCTAATATAATAACTAGGGATGAGATTTCCATGTAAATGCATGTTTTTTGTCGATAGTCTAAAAACGATATCGACCAATTGTCTTTCCGAATCAAGAAATTTGCGTTAAAATGGCACCGATTTGTTTTTGCATATTTTTGCATATTTTGGTGAAAATGCATATTTTTGCATATTTTGGTTTTAAATGCATATTTTGTGCATATTTCCAACTTTTAGGTGCATATTTTTGCATATTTTTGCATAAATTAGCAAAAACACAAATTGAAATTTATTTGTTTCAAAAACTATTTTAAATTTTAAAAATTTATTTTGGAAATAAGAAAAAAAAATTTTTATCTTTAAATTTTTTTTATAGATTGTCTTAAGTTTTAAAAAATCTTACTTATATAAAGTTGTAAACGTTACTATTTAAACCCGGCGTTACTTTTGCTTTTTAAGAAGATTTTCCTATGAAAACAATATTTTTTTTGCACACATTTTATTTTTTAGAGCATATTTTTAAGTTTTTTAGTGCATATTTTGAGTTTTTTAGCGCATATTTTAAGCGCATATTTTCGATTTTTTAGTGCATGAAAATCTCATCCCTAATAATAACGAAAGAGTAGAAAATGCTAACAATGCAGTTTAAAGCAATAGATATGATAATTATTTTCTCTAAACAGAAGGTGGAATATAGGGGGGAAACAAAAAATATAAGTACATTAATTTTTAAGCTTCATTGAGCAATAAGAGCAGATTGTTGTTAATGCCACAACATTCAAATATATTATCTTAGGACACTACATCGTTACCAAAGAGGAGGTACACAATTTTGGGCCCAAAATATGTCGGGTATTTTAATTTTAGCACCTAGAAAAGTTTTACAGTAACTATTTAAGGTTATTCAAAAAAATTTTAGGTAAAGTTGTTTTAAACGTTTTATCGTTTGTTTTTCAAAAAAACTAAATTATTGAAAGATTTATACAGTTGTTAAAACAATAAACTACAAAAATTAACGGAAAAATATTTTTATCAGTTAAATTATTTTTGACTGATTATACCGCATAATTTTACAGAAGTACGGTTTTTGTAGTTTGTTATTCAAAAAAAATATTTTTACTCCACAAAATAAAAATTGTAAACAGTTAAAATAACTGAAATATCATTTGTTTTTACGGAATGCCTAGTCATTTATTAACGTTTAAAAATAACTGAAAAAGTATGTTGTTTCAAGTTAAATATAAGTAGTCCGTTTTTAAAAAGGAAAAACGATTGTTTTAAATGTTTTTTCTGTTGAAATTACTTACAAAATATTTTGAGTGTGTAATTACTATTGCCCTATTTCTATTCTTTTTAATTGCGTTACGTTAAATATTATTTATTTTAAATTTTTTTTACATAAAAAAATTTTGAATTTTGCTGCACAATTTTGTACACCCTCCAAGTAAACGATGTAAGGTCTTTAATTTAACCAGCACCTACAATATACAAATTTGTAAAACAAAAAAAAGTTTAAAACTCGTATACATGCCACAATACACGATTAAAACAGGGGTTTAGTCAGAAGGTTGGTAATAGTAATGCATGCTTTCAGGCAGAATAGCAGTTACAGGTTTTACACTAAAAGAAATAGTTATGAATTAATATATAAGATATTACTTTTTATTATAATAAATAATTTTTTAAAACATTAATGAATATTTCATAATTTTAATGAAGGCTCAGATGCAGCTCTTGGGTTTGGTGGGGGGATGGTGGGGATTTTTATTTAATAAAAAATAAATTCTTGCATGGTAACCCCCGTACTATTAATTTGCATCAATAATTAAGATTTTTAATAAGTAATCCTTGCTTAGGATTCCAAATTTTAAAAACTTATTCCTATGAAAAAGGTTTTAGAACTTAAGACAATTTTTAAAATTTCTTAAAAAAAAGTGTCAGGTTCTGATAGTAAAAGTCGAAGATTCTGAAAAAAATTTATAATAGAAAAAAATATCTGATATGAGACATCCAGAAAAAATTTCTGATTATAAAATTTTAGTTGGACATTTGCTGTTAAAAATTGTAAGATTCTGTAATATTTTCCCAATAGAAAAATTCAGAGCTTCTGAAGCATTTCGCTCATAGAAAAGCTTTAGAATTTGTGATACTCTAGCTTTAGAAAAAATTCTGATACACTTTCATATTGAAAAATTCTTAGATTCTGGGATATTTTCCAAATCTGCAAATTTTATTTAGAAAAATTCGTTGTATAGAAAAATTCTCAAATTTAGTGGCTTTTTTCACAACGACAACTTTTCAGGTTCTAAGGTTTCTTTTTAACTTTTCTGAATCTAAAACCACTTTACGTAGAAAAATCCTCGGATTCTTAAACATTTCTTCTACGTAAAAAGTCTGAAAAATACTTTTTTATAGAAAGTAACTGACAAGGAAGGTCTTTCACCAGGCACCCACCGATTGTCCTGAAACTTGAATATAGGAAAGAGGGGAGCAAAATAAGAGTTACCTATTTTTTTATAGCTGCCCAATCTCACATTTAGCGGGTCAAAGGACAGGGGGGTAAACGGGATTTTTTCGTTTTTTGAGGATTTTTTCCATTTCTTCAAAAGAAACTATATGAACATTTTATATAGATCGAAAGGTTTTTTGAAGAACTATCCGATGGTGTATCGGTCGTGTCCAAATTCGTCGTCGTTAAGTTTGTTATTGTCAAAAGTGTATAATCGTTGGAGTAGTTTATATGGAGATGTATATACGTACAACCGCAAATATTATATAATAAACTCTATCAAAATTAATCTGACCCATATTTTTTCGTTTGTCGAAATTCCTACTAGTTCGGTTATTATACGGATTTTTTTCCCGAAAGGCCTTATTTTTCCATAAGGTGGCAACCCTTTTTTAAATTTGAGATTGGGCAGCTAAAAAAACAGGTTACTCTTATTTCCCCCCTCCCCCCCCCCCCCCCTTATTCCCATATTAAAGTTTTAGGATAATCAGTAAGTGCCCTGTGAAAGACCTTCCTTTTGAGATTAAAAAAAATTGAATTTAATAATTTTTAATGTTTTCAAAAATGGAATTTTCTAGATTTAATGATATTTTTCTACATTAAATGTATAATTTTCTGAGATATTTTTCCATTGAACATTTTTTTCATATATTCTGAAACTCTTTCTGAGATATTTTTCCCATACAAATAGAATCAGTTTAATTTTCCTATAGAAAACAAGTGGGAGTGTTAAATTCGGCTGTGCCGATTCATTTATACCCTCCAAAATGTAAAAAAATTAAAAAAAAAATTTACCGGGAGTTTTTTGGGAGGGAGGGGCGGTGATGGGGTCAGTGCGGGACGTTGACACCATCTTCCCATAGCGTTAAATATACCAAATGTTTCATTTATTTAACAAAAATACAAAAAAACATGTAAATAAAGTGTTTGTTTTTTCGGAGGTTGGTTCAGTTCTTCAAGGAGGAACTTTTTCCCCCTGGCCCGATGTTGCCCATTTACGAACCTAACCTGCCTATAAACATGAGATATATTTGTGGCAAACTTGAGGAGTCTTGTTGTTTTATTTTGGACTGCATCGTGTTATCTACAGACGGACGGACGGACGGACAGACGGACATTCATAGAATGTCTTACAATGGATCATGGATCAATAATATATGAGGCATTCCACACCAAATGTCCCGCTACAGAAAAACATATGTCCCGTAAATTTCTGAATAGGTTGTATGGATAGCCTTATATGGAACTAAGAAAATTTCGTTTTTGGTTTTTCTAATTTTCAAAAACTGGGCTTAGAAGGCATGGTCAAATATTGGAAAAATGGTCAAATTTGTGGCGAGTTGCCTTGATTAAATATTTAGCACATTAAAACGGAACGCACCACAATCTTAAAAATTTACATTTTTATATAGTTTTGTATGGGCTATCGAATAACATTTTTTTCTTTAGAAAATTTTCAGAACCCGTTCTGAAATTTTCCATTTGTTAAAAAAGTCAATTTATCAAAAATCCGGCCACTTTTTTTTCTTTTTTTTTTTAAATTTTTTTTTTTTAAGTTTAGATGTTTGTCCATCCACACACAAAAAATCAGAAATGTATTTTTCGTTTTTTTTCGAGAAAATCGCATTTGAATTTTAAATTTCATAACAATTTTGTAATTTGCTTGTATTTTCTTGTTTTAACGTGTCGAATGAGTAATATTCATGCAATCCTAAGCGCAGTTTTTGAAAAATTTAAAAAACGAAAACGCAATTTTCTAAGTTCCATATAGGGCTATCCATACAAGCTATTCAGAAGTTTATGGTACACGTTTTTTTTTTCGCTGGACATTTGGTGTGGAATGCCTCATATATACTTTATGGGGGTCCCCGACCGATATTTCGATGCGTTAAACGGCATGACAAAGTGAGTATACCCCCAAACTGTGGTTGGAGGGTAAAAAAAACTCAAATTCTAAGAAATTTTTATTATAGAAAAGGTCTCAGCTTCTGAGAAATTTTTCCTTTTACAAAAGTGTTGGCTTCCGGCAAATCTTTTCTTTGGAAAAGGTCTTAGACTCCGAGATTTTTTTCTTATAGAAATAGTCTTACATTTTAGGACATTTTAGATAAAGAAAAAGTCTCAGATTCTAAGATATTTTTCATATAGAAAAAGTCTTAGATTCTGAACATTTAAAACTTTTAATGGTTGAGAAAGATTGCTCCAACTCGAGGTCACGTTCTTTACTAATTATTACGATGATATTGTCAAAGTAACAATTTTCAAGAAACTATATATAGGGCATTCCATGTCAAATCGGACACTTTAAAAAATTTTTTGTTTAAATTTTCCCAAATTGTTGACAGTTTTAGTACCCTTCGAAAACTCCTTCGTGGTAAATTTTATATTTTTTGATGACCCGTTCAAATGATATAGAATTTTTAAAAATTGGTAGTTTGTTCCTTTACTTAAACTTCTTTTACTCATAACTCTTCAAAAATGGTCCAAATTGCAATTTTTTTTCAAATTTTTTTTTTTACGCACTTTTTAAAAAAAATCCAAAAAAAATCTTAAAAGTGCTCTAGAATGCGATTTTTAAGTTTTAAAATTTAATTCTCATTTTGGAAAATGTATGTACTCTTTAATTTTTTTTTGAAATTTTTTTTGTGTAAAACTTCTATCGATTCCACAAATTTTTTGCCAATATTTTTTTCAAACATACTTACGCCCTACCTCCACTCCTCTGTCTCCACAATTTTGAAAAAAAAATTGCAATTTGGACCATTATTGAAGAAGTTATGAGTAAAAGAAGTTTGAGTAAAGGAACAACTACCAATTTTTAAAAAATCGATATCTTTTGAACGGGTCATAAAAAAAATCTGAAAATTTACCACGGAGGAGATTTCGAAGGGTACTAAAAACTATCAACAAATTGGGAAAATCTAAAAAAGAAATTATTCAAAGTGTCCGATTTGACTTGGAATGCCCCATATTTATAAAGTTTGTTTTAAATTGATTGGTATGGTCAATTTGCAAGATTAACTCAACACGTGCTTCGGAATTTGTTAAATTACATTGTCAAGAGTATTTAGCAAATTGACAATTCCCAGCAAAAATAAATCGATATTTTGGCGACACAGCATCTTTTTATAGCATACCGAAGCGCATCCAAAGTGCGCTCTTGAGGATGCAGTAAAAGTAAGGGGTAAAAATTTAATTTGTTTAAGATTTTGTATATAAAACTTAAAATATAAAATTGTATTTTGATAAAATTTCAAACGTACTTTCCTTTTAAATATATTCAACACTTTTTGAATAAAAAACCATGAGTTTTGGACAAAGACACATGATTTTACTGCAAAGAGTGCTTCAGTCATAAGATCTTTAACACATTTTGAAAGAAAAAAAATTAGTACACCATTTCCACTTTAGTTTCAGAAAATACAAATTATATTACAAAAAATGTTTAATCATAGCAGGGAGCCAACTGATTTTCAGAATTAGTCAATTGTATTTAAGATTTTCCAATTGTATTCAGAAATAGTCAATTGTTTTTGAGATTTTGAAATTTGTATTTCAGAAATAGTCAAATGTGCTTCATCTTTATTCTGCTTAAATCAGCTCTCAAAAGATACATGAATTCACTGCGTCTTTATAGCGATTTTTTCAGCGCTCTAAAGAGATGTGAATTCAGAGCATCTTAAGAGCGCTTTTTCGGTGTATCCAACTAGCGCTCTAAAGTGTGACATCGCCTTAGAGATCATGCATAAATTCAGCAGGTTTGGATGCGCTCCTTGACTCGAGTTTCCTTTCCAAAAGCTGCTGCCAGTTCAGCAAAATTTCTGCTGGGTTGTTAGTGGAAAAACATAAAGTCTTATACATATTTGTATGTAAATAGACATAATGAGAATTTATGTACTAAACACACAACATAATACAGCTCTTAATTTAAAACGAAATGCCCAATTATACCATTTCCATCAGTGGCGTATCCAGGGGGGGGGGGGCGGTGGCCCGGGCCCCCCCCCGAAATGATTTCACAAATTTCAGGATTTGGTATCAAATAACAAGTACAATATTAAAAAAATTTTTAAAAACATTAAGAATCTAAAATTTTTTGAAGAAAAATGTTTTGAAACTGAAAATTTTTCTGTTAAAAAAAATCTCAAAATTTGAAAATTTTTTCTTAGAATTTGAAACTTTTCAACTAAAGATTCTAATGAAAAAATATCCAAGAACCTAAAGTTTTATGTACACAAAAAATGGACTTAATTGTAAAATGTAGTCAAATCTTAAAATGCGACTTTGTCTTTTAGAAAAATGCCTCAGAACGAGACTATTTCTTAAGAAAAATGTCTCAGAATCTTACATTTTTCTTCAAAAAATGTCTCAGAATCTAAAACTTTCTATAAGAAAAATGTCTGATTCTATAGGAATAATGTCTTAAAATATTGGCATTTTTATCAGAATCTAAGACTTTTTCAATAGAAAAAAAAATGTCTTAGAATCTGAAACTTTTTCTATAAAAAATTCTCAGAATCTGAGTCTTTTCTATATAAAAAATGTTGCAGAATCTGAGAACTTTCTATTGGAATAATGTATCTGAATCTGCGAATTTTTCTTACAATCTAAAAAAATGCCTTAATTCAAATTTTAATTGTTTTTTAATTTAATATTAATAAAATTTTAAATTAATTGTTTAATTAAATTTTTATCTTTATTTTAATTAAGATTTTAATTGTTTTCAAATTTAAAAGTGGTGAAAATTTTGTTTTTCAATCGAAATTTTTTTAAAAAAATTTTAAACCATTTTTGGCAAATTTATTTTTTTTTTTGTTAGTTAATTCTGTAATTTTTGCCTTAAAATTCTTTAAATTTTAGCATTTTTAAAAAAAATTTTCATTAAACTTTTTTTTTTTTTTAAATTCTTGTTTTTTGCAGCATAATTTCTGTTTTTTTTTTTGCAGCATAATCTAATTTTTTGCAGAATAATTGTTTTTCATTTTTGCAGCATAACTTTCTGATGTTCCCACTTTTGAGTTCTGCACATCTTTATAAAGTCGAAAAATGCCTCAGAATCAACAAATTTTTCTTAAGGAAAATTATCTCAAAATCTAAGATTTTGTGTAAAGAAAAAATGTCTCAGAGACACAAGCTGAGACTTTTTGTATAGAAAAATGCTCAAAATCTGAGACTTTTTCTATTGTAAAAATATCCTTTTCTATAAGAATAATAGCTCAGAATCTGAGTATTTTTCTGAGGGAAAAATATTTCTGAATCTCAGACTTTTTCTTTACGAAAAAAGTCTGATGCTTTTTCTATATGAAAAATGTTTTAGAATCTGACAATTTCCTATAGACAAATGTCTCAGAATCTGAGACTGTTCTATAGGAAAATGTCTAAGAATTTTAGCCTTTTTCTATAGATAAAGTGTTCTGCATCTGATTGTGAGACTTTTTCGATAGGAAAAATGTCTCAGAATCTAAGAAATTTTCTGTAGAAAAAAATGTGAATCTGAGGCATTTTCTATAGGAAAAATGTCGAAGAATCTGTGACTTTTTCTAAAGGAAAAATGTCGAAGAATCTGAGACGTTTTCTATAAGAATCTGAGACTTCCTATAGGAAAAATGCCGAAGAATTTGAAACTTTTTCTATAGGAAAAATTTCTAAGAATCTAAGACATTCTCTATAGGAAAAATATCTTAGACTTTTTCTGTAGGAAAATTTTCTCAGAATCCGAGAGTTTTCCTTTAGGAAAAAGGTTTTAGAATCTAAGACAGGCGCCCCAGTAGGCTAGTTGGTAGCGTGCTAGCCTATGAGTCTGGGGGTCGTGGGTTCGATTCCCACCAGAGGCCTTGGTCTGATTCGCTACAACGAGACGAAGGTCATTGTTACCAGTTCTCGGTTAGGTAAAATTAGTATATAATTTGTAATTATATGGTAATTCTTAATAAAATAAAAAAAGAATCTAAGACTTTTTTATACTGTAATCTTTTTAAAAAGGTCTCCGAATCTAAATTATTTTTCTTAAAGAAAAAGCGAGGAATCTAAAACTTTTTTCGTAGAATGTTTCAGAATCTGAGAAAATGTGCTGGACTAGAAATATCTCAGATTCTAGGAAAATGTCTCACAATTTGAGTCTTTTCTTTTGGAACAGTATTTTATGAATATGTTTATTGAACCATTTTCTAAAGTAACTTTTTCCCTAAAAACGTTTTCCATTGGAAATATGATTAAAAGTCTTTCAGTTTTTCTATAACAAAAACTGTCTTAAGTGGAAATTGTCATAGAATCTTCGACTTTTCTTTGAAAAAATATTCAGATTCTGATATTCTTTGTAAAAATGTATCAGCATCTGATACAATTCACACTTTAAAAAGGCTTAAGTCTCTCAAAAATTTTTAAAAAAATAAATAAATTAAAAATTTTTAACTTTTTTCCCCAACAGTTTTGAACTTACACAAAAATGAAGAATCTGATTGTGTTACATTCAGTTCAAGGAAAAGATCGAAAAAAATTGTAAAACACTTTCGGTTATGTAAATTTTTTGCAAAAAAAATTAAAAAACAAAAATCCTGGATACGCCCCTGATTTCCATCGTACCATTCATTCATGTTTACTATTTTTGTTGTGTTCTCTCTAATTCATAATATGAATACAGGACGAGGCGCGCTATCCTTAAATTTAAATTCTATTGAGAAATTATAATCTAGCTCGAGGTCACGTTTCTTTACAAACTAATACGATTTTTAATGATTCTTATATAAATTCCTACATAAAGTGTTTTAGATTCTGAGAAATTCTGAGACATGTTCTCATGTATCAAAAGAAGTCTCAAAAAAAATTCCTAATGAAAATTTTAAGATTTTTCCTACACTCAAAATAAATTCTCTGTCCAATCAGCAGAAAAATCTGCTGAAAATACACCCATTTTGAGCCATATGAGAAATCTGCTGATTTTAGCAGACACGGTTTGCTAAATATCTGTCATAAGAGGTGAATAAATATAACAATGAAAAAAAAAAAAACATACGGCGCCAGCCAGCATCGAACTCGCCACCTTCCGATTTGAAAGTACACTTCTTAACCACTACGCTACGGAAGCTTATACTTTTATCTGGCATTTGAGTTATTAAACATGTGTGACATTTTACTATGTTTATACTGATTTTGTTTGCTGAATTTCATTATTTTGTTAAGAAATTTTTTTATATAAAAAAAAAAAAGCAGAACAGATTGTCAGCAGATTGCTCTGCTGAAATCAGCAGATTGATCTGCTGAAATCAGCAGAAATATCTGCTAATTTTAGCAGAAAAATCTGCTGATTTTAGCGGAAAAAATCTGCTGATTTCAGCAGAATAATCTGCTGATTTCAGCAGAACAATCTGCTGATTTCAGCAGAGCAATCTGCTGACAATCTGTTCTGTTTTTTTTTTATATAAAAAAATTTCTTGAAAAAATAATGAAATTCAGCAAACAAAATCAGTATAAACATAGTAAAATGACTGTTATTTTCTTAAACTGAATGACAGAGATTTTACTAAAAATATCCTTCTCAGCAGAACAATCTGCTAAAAGATTGCTAATTCAAATTGAAAGTCGTTTTACAGATTTTTTGACAGAGTTTTTCTTTTGAGTGTATAAACAGTTCTCAGTTTTCGAGACTTTATTTTTTACAAAAATTTTCTGGTTTCCACACCACAAAAAAAAACTTGCCAAATTACTAGAAAATGTATCTATTTTAATAACATCCCAGCAAAACTGTGGTAATGGGTAGTGATTATATAACACATTACCAGGTAATGTATATACCTTTTTTGTAGCATTATTTTAGGATGTCTTACCAAACATTTGTTCCACAACGTATTATTTTCAAGTGAAAAATAATGCATTACTAATAATTTGCTACGTAATGCATGATTATTGGAAAAAAAGAATTTTATATTTATTATTTTTAAACATTAAATCATGGATGACTTATATTTGGTTACATTATGTATTATTTGAAAGTTTGAAATAATGCATTTTTTATAATTGGATGCATAATGCATTACAATAACATAAAAAATAAATATTTTATAAAAAAATGCATAAGTTTTAACTAGAGATGGGCTCACGATAGGAAATTTCTAACGACACACACTCACGAGCATATTTTATCTACTTACACTCACTTACAATCACGTGAGTAAATTTAATACAAAATTACTTTTTCACTACTCGTAACACCTTATATATAATCTTCTGGTATGCTATATTATTTCATTTCTCGTAACCTATAAAATATCATATATTTTACACCTTACTCGTATTCTTCGTTATAAATTTATGACTTATTTTATACCTTACGTGTATTCTTTGTGATAATGTGGATGCATTACTTTGAGTCTCACCGCCTGTTAAAATCATCAATGCTGCAATGTATAAAATAAGAGATCCTATACCTTATTTTATACCTTATTTGGTAATCTGAGTTTTGCTGGGATTTGGCAGTTTTTCCTTGTTTATTAACAACGAATTTTTGATAGATTTTTTTTTTTTTTTTTTACAATTTTTTCGTAAATGTCCAATTTCTAAGGAAATTTTACAAAAAAAATCAAGTAAAGTGACGAGAATACATTGGAAATATTATCGCATCAAATAAAATGTAAATTTTAATTTTATTTGAAAAAAAAATACAAAAAATAAAAATACAAAAAAGCACGTAATTTAACTAGTAATTCTCGTAAAACAGGAGGTAGCACAAAATCTAGTAAAAACTTTCAGATTCTTATACATTTTCTAAAAAAATATTCTCAGACTATTTGTTTTTCTCTTTGCTTCTGCTCAGATTTTCCTGTGGAATAATTCGCCGATTTTTGTTATAGAAAGATTTTTTTTACAAATCTAGCACAAAATCTAGTAAAAACTTTCAGATTCTTATAAATTTATTAAAATATATTCTCTTATTATTTGTTTTTCTCTTTGCTACTTCTCAGTTTTTTGCTGTGGAAAAATTCCCCGATTTTTTTTTATAGAAAGATTTTTTCTTTACAAAACTAGAAGATGGAAAGACTTTTCCTTTACGAACTTTTCAAGATTCCGAGAAATTTTTCGTATAGAAAAATTTTAAGATTCTATAGCATTTCATTTAGAAACAAATTCTCAGATTATTTCCTTTTTTCTGTTTTTCCTACTTTTTTTCTTGCTTTCTTTCTTTATTTTGAATTCGGTTTGGGAGATCCCGTGGATCAGAGCTTGCTTATATGGCAATATAATTAATATAATGAACATGATGATAAAGGCTTTCAAATCATTGATTGCATGAAAAAAAAAATAAAAATAAATTATTGTTTATGTAAAGACAGTCGAGCTCAGGCTCTAATTATAATTATGTATTATAATTTTTTGATTTGTTATATATGGTTTTGAATTGAGAAAAGTGTGAAAGAAATTTTTTTTTTTTTATTTTTCTAAAACCAGAATGTCTTAAATTTGTAGAAAAATAAATAAAAAATTTTTCTTTCACACTTTTCTCAATTCAAAACCATATATAACAAAATAAAAAATATTTTTTTCAGTGTATTGAAGTACTATACTTTAATCTTAATGTTGAAGTACTCCTAGTAATATTGTTGTAGTCATATTTGTTGTTGATGTGAAAATCTGTGCTTGATAGCCTTTAAGGACTATTACACTCGTAACCGTTTCTGTACCAGAAAAAAAAACACAATCCCCATTTTAAATTCTCCTCTAGTAGCCTAAAATTCAACCAAGAGTAAGAAAATTTTACAATCATCGTTTACCACATTTCATTGAAATTTCCATAAGAAACCCATTTAAAAAAAGAGCTTAACATCGAACAGAACAAAAAAAATGGAAAATAAAATAAAACCACCAAATGAAAATGAAGGTAGAATATGTATGTGTGTAGAGTGTGTAGTGTAATGTATCTGTAGTGTAAAGAGAAGAATCATAAAAAATGGATAGTATAGGCCAGTAGAGGTGGCAGAAAAATTAAATTTAAAATTTGACAGAAAACTGTGGCAAAATTAAGCATAAGGTCCGATAACGATAACACAAATTATATCGGAAACACATAAAACTTAAATTTGTATGGTTATCGATATATCGATATTTTTACAGAAAATTTTATGGTTATCGATATATTGATAAATAACACACTAAATTATTTATGGAAAATTCTATGGTTATCGATATATTGATAGCACAAAATTGTTTTGTAGAAAACTTTCAATATTTTCAATAGAAATTCTATAGTTATCGTTATAGAAATTTTATAGTTATCGTTATATCGAAAACATTGAGAAGTTTCAAATGTTGAAAGTGTTATCAATATATCAATAACACATAAATATTTTTTATAACAAATTCTAAATTGTCTATACAAAACTATTTGGCTATCGATATATCGATAACACATAACTTTATGTAGGAGCTCCATAGTTAGAATTATATCGATTACCCACCAAATGTTTAATAGAAAATTTTGTATTGTTTTATATTATATATTTTCGGTAAATATAGAATTTTCAGTTAAATATTATATAGTTATCGATTAATCGAAAACACGCAAACTTTTCAATAGAAAATTATTTTGTTATAAATATGGATAAAAATTTTTTTTCGAAAATTGTATAGTAATCAATATTTCGATAACGCAGAAAAATTTTTACAGAAAATTCTATAGCTAATTTAATAGAAAGTTATTAATAAAAAGTTAACATTTTTTTATAAATTCTATAGTTTTGGACAATACACAAAATTTTCTATAGAAAATTCGTAAGTTACTGATAAATAAACACACACACACAGTTTCCTAGAGAAAACTCTATAGTTTTCGATAACATGCAACCTTTTCTATAGAAAATTCTTCAGTTATCGATAAATCTGTAACACTAAAAATTTGCCATAGAAAAGTCTAAAGCTATTGATAAATCAATAACACGCAAAAATGAATAAAAATCGATAACACACAAATTTTTCTCATGAAATGTCTATAATTATCAAAAAATCGATAACACACAAAACTTGCTGAAGAAAAATTCTATAGTCATCGATAAATTTAAAACACACAAAATTGTCTGTAGAAAATTTTATAAATATTCAAAAATCGATAATACATAACTTTTTCTGAAGAAAATTTGAGTTGTGTGTTATCAAAAAAAAATTCTGTAGAAAATTCTTTAGTTATTTTCTAAAGAAAATTCTAAAACTATCAATAGATCGAAACCACAC
This sequence comes from Pegoplata infirma, assembly GCA_963921195.1. Classification (NCBI taxonomy): domain Eukaryota; kingdom Metazoa; phylum Arthropoda; class Insecta; order Diptera; family Anthomyiidae; genus Pegoplata; species Pegoplata infirma. The sequence continues at coordinate 1,133 of CAWUER010000783.1, read as the reverse complement.
AAAATTTTCCAAAGAAAACTTTTGAGGTTATCGAAACATCGATAACACACAAAAATGTTTATGGAAAATTTTTTAATGATCTGTAAAAAATTCTATAATTATCGATAACACACAACATTTTCTATAGAAAATTCTAAACTTTTCGATAAATCGGTAACACACAAAATTTTCTATATCGAGTTCTCCTTAACACACAAGATGTTCTATATAAGGGGTGGTCCAATAACAAGTAACTTTTTAAAAATGCAATAAAATGATCAATACTCAACTTTTTTTGAAATGTTATTGCTTTATTTGAGAGAGCAAACATTCCGGTTTTTTATGGCAAACGACTTCATTGATGCGTCCTCGGCTTGCTCCGCTGTATTGCGTTGTAGCGCAGTACTGCGCTGCCAACCTGCACGTTTTTCGAAAAAAAGTTTTTAACCGAAACTCAAATGAGGTTATGTTAACAAACAAATTGCTACATCTTGGGATCGTAAAACTCGCACGGTATTGTAAAGAATCCAATTCATCTATAGGAAGCAACAGATTTGAGTATCAGCATCATTACACAATATTTTCAAAAATACAGCTGAAAACCCCATTTTCGTCAAAGATGAGCGCTACAGAGCCATGATTACTGACTTTTTGTTGGCCGTAATAGAATATATCAACTTGGATGACATTTATTTTCAGAAGGATGTCGCAATATGTCCCACAGTCCATCAAACAATCGATATTTTGCGCACTTAGGTGACAATTGATCACTTCAGAGCTGCCGATAAAAACCTTTAGAAATTTTTTTGAAAGGTCTCGTTAAAGATTCATGAAACATGGTAAATCCAGAAATGTTCTATGCCCTTTCGACGAATATCGTTCAAGCCATTCGTGAGATAGAACCAGAAACATTAGAAAAATGGGTGTCGAGGATGAGCTACTGCGGAGCTAACCCAGGCAGCCGCATGAATGAAGTCGTTTGCCATAAATAATGGGAATATTTGCTCTTTCAAATAAAGCCATAAGTTTCCAAAAGTATTGAGTATTGTTCATTTCATTGCATGTTTTAAAAAGATACTTGTTATTGGACCACCCTGTAGTTATCGATAACACGCAAAATGTTTTGTAGTAAATTCTACTGTTATCAATAACAC
>CAWUER010000782.1:0-50284 GCA_963921195.1 Pegoplata infirma | reverse complement strand
TTTTACTGTAGCGGGACATTTGGTGTGGAATGCCTCATATACCCTCTATCACTATAAAAAAAGTTTGATGAAAAAAATTTTTGATAAAAAAAAAATTTATAAAAAAAAAAATGATAAAAAAAATTTGATGAAAAAAAAAATTATGAAAAAAAAAAATTTTTTGATGAAAAAATTTATGAAAAATTTGATAAAAAAAAAATTTAATGAAAAAAATAAAATTTGATGAAAAGGAATGATGAAAAAAATTTTTGATGAAAAAAATTATGAAAAAAAATTTAATGAAAAAAAAAATGTTGAGGAAAAAAAAGTTTTATGGAAAAAATATTTATGAAAAAACAAAATATTTATGAAAAAAAATTTTTTTGTTGAAAAATAATTATGTAACGTTTTATTCACCATCTGGTGAAAAACGTTTTTATTCACTAGCAGGTGAATTATTATCTAACCAGGAACGTCTCCCTGGTGTCACCCGCCGATCTTTATGGAATTGGTTTTCTTTTTAGAGCAGGAAAAATAAAGAGGCATGTATTCTTTTTTTTTTTGCAGCCCAAATTCATATTTAGGGGGTGAAAATGAACCCCTAAAATGAATTTAGACCGCTAAAAAAAATGCATGTCGAATTATTTTTCGTTCTGAACACATACTGAAATTTCATGAAGATCGGAGGGTGACGCCAGGGAGACTCTCCTTGTAAGTTACAAATCAAAGTTGCGAACCTTTTTAGTTTTAAGAAAATGAAAACAGTAATTCTCATTTTCTTTTTTGTTAGTCGTTAGCTTATACACACCCAAAAAAAAACGTGGGTATTCAATTCTAAAAATTTAACTAACGAACTAATATTTTAGTCCAAAAGGACTTAGTGCAGGTAGAGTTTCTGTTTCGGTTAAAACCGTAACCGAAACCGCGGTTATTGAACCAAAAACCGAACCCGAAAACGACCCATATATTTTCGGTTATCCGCTTTTTAATAATAGAATAGATTTTTTATATTTTTTTAGCATTTAGAAAAATTAATTTAAAAAAAAAAAAAAAATTATTTTTTTTTTAAATTAAATTTTGAGTGTAAAAAAATTATTTGCCCTTTTTTGTTATGAATATAGCTTAAAGGGTCTCTTAATTTTTTTAAATGGGAATGAATGGGCAAGCACTATAGGTAGGCGATATATAACTGTCAATATCCATTAATCCAACGACAACTTTTCTAATTTTGGGTTTAGACTAATTTTTGGTTTACGCAATTCGAAAAAAACAACAAACTAGTGGAGACAAATTTTAGAAATTTAAAATTTCAGATAACTTATTGTAAGATTGTTCGTCTCAATAAAAATACGGGTTATAATGGCAAATTTAAAATCTTTTTAATTTACATTTTTGCTTTACTATTGAGATAACTTAAGTGTATATATCCAGTTGAAGAATTATCCAGTTCTGAATTTAAGAAACCACTGGATCTTTGAAAGATGGACTGAATTCTTCTGTTTAAAAGACATAAGCGGAAGCTAAACCAAAATGTGAATTAAAACTGAATTTGAAAAAACTATTTTAAAATGAAGTTTTTCCACCGGAATAAAATTTTTGCTGATAACCGAAAATAACCGAAACCGATCGGTTATTCAATTTTTTGTAACCGTAACCGCGGTTACTAAATTTATCGCTTATTCAGAAACTCTAAGTGCAGGAATTGGTAACCAATACTAAAGACAGTAAAATTACTAATTTTAGTACTTTGAAGATACTAAAATTTTTTTTCTTATCAGTAGATTTGGGTACAAAATCACTTACTAAAACTTTTACTGTAGAATTATTTTGAGTGTCGTCAAACTGAGGTGGCGTCCTGCATCATTTTTAAAATTAGAAACGAGCCGAAAACATTATTATGTAAAAAAAATTAAATTTGTTGTTCAGGTTCTGACACATTTTTGCATAGAAAAATTCTCAGGTTCTGGCCATTTTTCCAATGTATAAAAAACTTTAAATTCTAAAATTTAAAAAAAAATTCTATATTTTGTGACTTTTAAAATTTCCCCTGTTTGCACCAATCTATGACCTTTTGTTTTGTTAAACAAATTTCTAGCTTCAATTTCAGTTGAATTATGTAAATTGAATTATAAAATAACCTGTTGTTTGTTTTTATGTTTTTGGTATTATGAAAAATTGAAAAATCCTATTACAAATAACTGCACACAAACAAAAACATACTATCAATTGTATAAATCACAAAAATACTACTATTAAGTAGCTTATTAAATTATGCGGGTAAAATCCAATTAAAAATAATAGAATTAATTAAATATACTGAAATTTTTCAACAGAAATTAGTCAAAAATTAAATTCCACATATAATTTATTTTCATTTAATTTTTTTCTCATTGAAAAATCACTACCAACAATTGGTTTGGTGTTTTAAATAATAATTAAAATTATATTAAATACAGCTAATGAATACAATACAGTACAGCAATATAATCAAATAATTCTGAAAAATATTTACTGTATAAAAGAAAGCTTATCGGTGGATTTTCAAATAAATTTGACCTAACCAAAAGAAAATTAAATTTAAAATTTATAAACACAGACAACAGTTTTTCAAATTTTTAACTGATGTTAATACAACTAAAAATCAATTGATAAAATTGCTTACAGGTTGTCCGAATTGAATATCGTTAGTCTTGACTGAATTCGGTTGATACAACACACATTTAAGAAAAACAGCAACGAAATTTGGTTGTCACACCCGAAGATAGCAGTGACAACCGAATTATGAGTTGATACAACTGAAAAATTCGGTTGAAAATTTATTTTTCTGTGTGTGGATTTTACAAAATGTTATTGTTATAAAAATCGTCTGTATTTTTTTCTGTTTAATCAATAAAAAATCAACTTTAATTACATTTTCTCTTGGTGAGGCCCATATATTTTTTTTTTAATTAAAATACCTGTGAGCTTATGTATCAATGTAGGTGTTCGTATATGGTATAAATATGGCTGTATACATGGCAACAAACACTTAACAGATTTTTTTCATTTAAGTGGTTTATTGCAGTGACCATTTTCAATCAACACAAAAAAAAAATGGAAATTAAATAGCAAAAACCAGAAAAAAAATGTTGGATGTTGATTCGTATAATTTTATTTATAGTTTTTTTGCTTTCACTCTGGATACTTTTTCTCATTTTTTTTTGTGGTCTGTTTATTTGTTGTCACTGCAATGTAGGTGTGGTGGATAGATTGGTTTAAGGAATAAAAATATTCTTTCGTTTTAAAAACAAATTAAAGATTGTTGAAGCCAAGTATGTTTTCCCCTAGATCAATTCTGAATGTATTTTTGTTTTAAAATTCTTCTTCTTGAGTGTGGAATCCCATATAGACAAATCGATCTAGCGGTGTCCGTCTACAAAATCTATCGAACAACTACAATCAAAAAACTTTTCGTCCCGATTTTTTTTTTAACTGAAAATTTATTTCTCAAAAATTTTTTTTTGTTTTTGTTTTTACAAGAAATATTTTTTTTACAAAAATGTTTATATCTTCCAACAACAACATGGGAAAAGATTTGACCCAACGACCAATGTCTGGTTGACATTAAAAAACCATTAAAAAATCCTAAAAAATAACACTGTGCTACAGTGAAAAAATACTTCTGATGTGACATAGTATAGGTTGGTGGTTTTGTCGAGTAGATCACAAAAATGCCCATTAAACTTGCCAGACACCCGGGACTTTTCTCACTAAACCTTGTGTAATTCACAATATTTTTAACCGATTTTCAATTTTGAAACTGTTTTGGTTAGAAGAAAGATAGGGCTTCCATGTGTGTGAATTGATCTATATATATAAGAAAGATATCTATTGATTTTTTCTATAAAATCTAATTTTTTTGTTATTTTTTGAAAATTTTTCGAGTTTATTTTAATAAACGTATTTTTAAAGAAAATTTAATTCTGAATACGATAAGCTTTATCCTGAAAAAATCAAATAACAATTGACAGAGTAGTGATAATTTTTCTAAAAAAGAAAATTAAGATTTTGCAAGAAATCGCCGTTCAGATAACCCAGACAATTTCAAGGTCAAATTCGAATGCAGGAGGCCCAAAACCTTTAAAATAATGATGCGCGACCTTTCAGAATGTTCGTTTAATTTCTTATTTTTTTTGCCTGGGTTATCCGAACGGCAATTTCATGCAAAATCTTAATTTTCTTTTTTAAAAAAACCTCTTACAACACTGTCAATTTTTATCCAATTTTTTCGGCATAAAACTCATCGTATTCACAATTAAGTTTTCTTTAAGAATACGTTTATAAATATAAATGTTGTTGAACGAACTATAGCAGAAAAAAATCGGTAACCTCAAAAAATTTTCAAAAAATAACAAAAAAATAGATATTGTTGAAAAAATCATTACATATCTTTCTTATGTGTATAGGCCAGTCATGGGCATTTTTGTTATTCCTAATCCCGCGGGAATAGGCTAACAAATGCTGCTTGTGCGCTATCAACACACATACACTATAAAATTCTGTTTCTTGTATAGTATGTGTGTGCGCATCGCTGGTATAGACCAATCACACACATGCAAAGCCCCATCCTTCTTCTATCCAAAACAATTGAAAAATTGAAAATCGGTTGAAAAGTGCTTAAGTTACACTTGGTTTAGTGAGAAAAGTCCCAAAAAAAAGTTTTTTGACAATAACTTTAAAATTTGAGGGTGCCTGGCAAGTTTGAGGGGCATTTTTGTGATCTTCTCAACGAGACCTACAACCTTAACTTCCTCATTTTAAAAGTATATTCGGTTTTGTGTTTTTTGTAGCACAGTGTAATTAAAACTGTTTAAATATGTGATTGTTTTAAAATGATAATATAATTTTGTACTTTTTGGTTAAAAATTTTTGTACTTCTTGATTTTTTTGTGGAAAACTTCTATTGATTCTGCAAATTTTTTGCCCAGTAAGATCTGGGATTATGACTTATTCTATTTTTATTTTATTTTTTAAAAAAAATTTATTACAAATTTCTAATCAATAAAATCATTACTGCTCTTAAGAAATTATGTCATTAACTGTTTGTAGTTTATTTAGAACGTTTTATGTTTTATTGTTTTTTAAAGAATGTTTAATGTTAAGTTGTTTTAATTACTACTTTTGTGCGTTGTGTCAAAAATAACTACTTAAAAAATAAAGATTTTTATTAGCGTTAAATTGTTAAAGTCATTAATTTTTGTCTGTAAGTAGAAATAAGTGATTCTTCTTTAATTTTTAATGATTCGTGTAAGTCATTTTTATACCCTCCAACCACAGTATGGGGGTATACTCACTTTGTCATTCCGTTTGTAACGCATAGAAATATCGGTCGGGGACCCTACAAAGTATAAATATTATTGATCTATGATCGATTATATGTCATTCTATGAATGTCCGTCCGTCCTTCCGTCCGTCCGTCTGTATAAAGCACGATTCAATCCTAAATAATAGAGATAGTCTCCTAAAAATTGGCACGAATTGTCTCATAGTCATAGGCCGGTTAAGTTCGGAAATGGGTAAAATCGAATAAGGAGCAAAAAAGTTCCCCCTTAAAGAACTAAAAAAACCTCTATAAAAGCGCCATTTTTTACAGCTTTGTTGCATTTTTGTTAAACAAATGAAACCTTTTTATGTCTGAAAGAGTTAAAAGTCATACACTTAGACCCCGGAAAGAGTTAAAAGTCATACACTTACCAGAGGTAACTTTTCTAAGGGTTTGAGTTTCGCTGAATCCGAATCTGGTATCAGAATTGCCTATCACATCAGGTTTTCGAGATATATTAGCTTGAAGTTGAAAAAAAAAAGCGTTTCCGCCATATTTGAGACGTTATAACTGCGAAAATTCACCCTTGTTTACTAAACCTGATATGCAGTCTGACAGTCCTACAAAAAACATTTAAAATGAATGTTTAACCTTTATTATATTTTGTTTCATCTCTGAAATATCTAAACCTGAAGTTTGTTCTCTTTTCGTGACTCTGGATACGGCTGAGAGTGGTATGTATTCATTAAACACATCATATAAATTTCAACGGGCGATATCTCAGCAAATAGACAAGATATCTAAACAATTCAAAAAGCTTTTTTTTTTGTTTTTCTTAATTGAGAATTTAAGAATTTTATAAGTTCGTCGTAAAATAAAGGCGAAATGTAGCAAATTTGCATTCATAGAAAAAAATACAGTGAATATAGCGAAAACCTAAAATTTTTTAAACTTCGTGTTAAGATATCTCAGAGAAGAAACCAGAGGTTAAACATTTATTTTAAAGGTATGAAGTAGGACTTTCAGACTACTTATCAGGATTTATAAATAAAGGATAACTCGCATAGTTATGACGCACATTGGGTTCGATGGTACCCAAAATGGCGATTAATTCAGATAAGCAGTAGTTTTAGAATATTATATTTTTTTATTGATGAACTAATATAAACACGTAAAAATACACATTTTGGAAAAAAACAAGTAAGAAAGCTATATTCGGCTGTGCCGAATCTTTAAATACCCTCCACCAATATAATGATTTAAAAAACAAAAAAGTTTGTTTTATTTATACCTCAGGAAATAACAAAGTACCAAAAAGTGTACTTCCGGCACTTTTTATAAAAGGTACTTTCAATAAAAGGTACTTTTTATAAAAGGTACTTTTAATGAAAGGTACTTTTTATAATAGGTACTTTTTATAAAGGATACTTTTATATAAAAGGTACTTTTTATAAAAGGTACTTTTTATAAAAGGTACTTTTTATAAAAGGTACTTTTTATAAAAGGTACTTTTTATAAAAGGTACTTTTTATAAAAGGTACTTTTTATAAAAGGTACTTTTTATAAAAGGTACTTTTTATAAAAGGTACTTTTTATAAAAAGTACTTTTTATAAAAGGTACTTTTTATAAAAGGCACTTTTTATAAAAGGTACTTTTTATAAAAGGTACTTTTTATAAAAGGTACTTTTTATAAAAGGTACTTTTTATAAAAGGTACTTTTTATAAAAGGTACTTTTTATAAAAGGTACTTTTTATAAAAGGTACTTTTTATAAAAGGTACTTTTTATAAAAGGTACTTTTTATAAAAGGTACTTTTTATAAAAGGTACTTTTTATAAAGGTACCTTTTATAAAAGGTACTTTTTATAAAGGTACCTTTTATAAAAGGTACTTTTATAAAAGGAACTTTTTATGAAAGGTACTTTTTATAAAAGGAACTTTTTATAAAAGAAACTTTTTATAAAAGGTACTTTTTATAAAAGGTACATTTTATAAAAGGTACTTTTTATAAAAGGTACTTTTTATAAAAGGTACTTTTTGAAAACGGTACAGAATTTTCGGAACGTACTTGTTCCAGAATGTTTTATTTCACTAAAGGATCCTACATTTAAATTTCAAGTTTGAATAACCATTATTTCAGTAAATAAAAAAAAAAGTACCAAAGGTACTTTTTTTACCCCCGTAGAATCAACATTGGCTAAAAACGTGCCTTAGTGAATCTTTTTTCCGGGAGGTGAACCGACATTGCAAATTTCAATTTTCTAGTACCATTATTTAAGAAATATAAAATGTAATAAAAGTACATATTTTTACCCTTTTTACCCTATAAGAATCATCATTGGCAAAAACCCAGCCTTGTGGGATCTAAATTCGGGAGGTGAACATACAGTCCAAATTTCAAGTATATGTGACAATTTTTTAAGGAAATATAAAAAGTACCAAAAGTACAGATTTTTACCCTTTTTACCCCCTTGGAATCAACATTGGCAACAATCCAGCCGTACTGGATCTATATTCCAGGATGTGAACATACTGTCCAAGTTTTAAGTTTCTATGACCATTATTTCAGGAGATATAAAAAGCACCAAAAGTACAGTTTTTTACCCTTTTTAACCCATTAGAATCAACACTGGCAAAAATCCAGCCTTAATGGATCTATATTCCGGGAGGTGAACATACAGTCCAAATTTCAAGTCTCTATGATCATTAATCACGATATTTAAAAAGTACCAAAAGTACAGTTTTTGTCCCCTTTATCGCCTTAGAATTAACCTTGGCAAAACTCCAGCCATAGTGGATCTATATTTGGACCTACAGTCCAAATTTCAAGTCTCTAGCTTCAGCGGTTTGGGCTGGGCGATGATGAATGAGTATGCCAGTCAGTCAGTCACATTGCTCTTTTATATACATAGATTTTCCGGATTTGGGCGATTTTTGCCAAAAAGTTTATTTCTGTTTTTTATTATTTAACAAAATTTATTTTTTTTAAATTAAAATATTTTTTTTTTTAAGAAATCTAAACAAAATTGAATTTTGGCGATATTTTACATCCGAGTTTGCGACAAAGCCAAAAAAAAGTCTGGCAACCCCGTCAATATGACGAAGCAAAAAAAAGGGACACACACACACATGCTTTGTACATACAAATGATTATCAATGAAAACTTTTTAAAATATTTTTTTTATTATTTCTTAAAGAACTTTTTTCTTAAAAAACATTTTTAAATTAAATTTAAATATTGTTTTACATATTTTTAAGCTTTTTTGTAAAGATTTTTTTCCTTTTTCTCAGTTTTTTTTTTTCATTTCCGTTTGTATTTACACAAAATATGAGTTAATTTAGGGTTATGTTAAAAAAAATAATGACTTTTTTTACGAATTCACTCATAACTTTTAAAATACTTAACCGATTTAAAAAAAAAATACAGTAGAGTCTGCCTGGATAAATTCCGCAACTTTTGGTACCCCAAGCGTTTAAATCGGTTCCGTATTATTGCCAAAAACGTGATTTCAACAGACAGACAGACGGACGGACAGACAGACAGACAGACAGACGGACATCGCTAGATCGACTTAAAATCGATCAAGGATCATGAATATATATACTTTATGGGGTCCTAAACCAATATTTCAATGTGTTACATACGGAATGACAAACTTATATATACCCTCTATCACTAAGTGGAGGGTATAAAAAAAAGAAACGCCATTTTGGAGGGTATAAAAGATTCGGCACAGCCGAATTTAACACTCTCACTTGTTTTCTATAAAAACAGAATACACATGAACTGCAAAATTTTTATTATTATACATTTATAACACATTTTTATGATTTATAACAATACATTTTTTGTTTTAATAAATTTTTTTTTATTCTGCATCCACTTGTCCATTATTTGTTGGAAGATTTTTAATAAAAAAGGGTAAATATTTTATAACAAAAAAAATCTAAAACTTAAAATCCATGTTTAAAGTTTTAGAACGGACAGACAGACGGACATGGCTAGATCACCTTAAAATCGATCAAGGATCTTGAATATATACACATACCTTTTATAAAAAGTACTTTTTATAAAAGGTACTTTTTATAAAAGGTACTTTTTATAAAAGGTACTTTTTATAAAAGGTACTTTTTATAAAAGTTACTTTTTATAAAAGGTACTTTTTATAAAATGTACTTTTTATAAAAGGTACTTTTTATTAAAGGTACTTTTTATAAAAGGTACTTTTTATAAAAGGTACTTTTTATAAAAGGTACTTTTTATAAAAGGTACTTTTTATAAAAGGTACTTTTTATAAAAAGTACTTTTTAATAAAAGGTACTTTTTATGAAAGGTACTTTTTATAAAAGGTACTTTTTATAAAAGGTACTTTTTATAAAAGGTTCTTTTTATAAAAGGTACTTTTTATAAAAGGTACTTTTTATAAAAGGTTCTTTTTATAAAATGTACTTTTTGAAAACGGTACAGAATTTTCGGAACGTACTTGTTCCAGAATATTTTACTTCACTAAAGGATCCTACATTCCTAATTTCAAGTTTGAATAATCATTATATTAGTAAATAAAAAAAAAGTACCAAAATAACTTTTTTACCCCCGTAGAATTAACATTGGCAAAACCCGCGCCTTAGTGAATCTTTTTTCCGGGAGGTGAACCGACATTGCAAATTTCAATTTTCTAGTACCATTATTTAAGGAAATATAAAATATAACAAAAGTACATATTTTTACCCTTTTTACCCTACTAGAATCATCATTGGCAAAAACCCAGCCTTATGGGATCTATATTCCGGGAGGTGAACATACAGTCCAAATTTCAAGTCTATGTGACATTTTTTTAAGGAAATATAAAAGGTACCAAAGTACAGATTTTTACCCTTTTTACCCCCTTAGAATCAACATTGGCAATAATCCAGCCGTACTGGATCTATATTCCAGAATGTGAACATACTGTCCAAATTTCAAGTTTCTATGACCATTATTTCAGGAAATATAAAAAGCACCATAAGTACTGTTGTTTACCCTTTTGACCCCCTTAGAATTAACACTGGCAAAAATCCAGCCTTAATGGATCTATATTCCGGGAGGTGAACATACAGTCCAAATTTCAAGTCTCTATGATCATTATATCAGAAGATTTAAAAAGTACCAAAAGTACAGTTTTTTACCCTTTTTACCCCCTTACCATTGGCTAAACTCCAGCCATAGTGGATCTATATTGCGGGAGGGTAACATACAGTCCAAATTTCAAGTCTCTATGACTATTATATCGGGAGATATTAAAAGTACCAAAAGTACAGTTTTTTACCCCCTTAGAATCAACATTGGCAAAAATCCAGCCTTAGTGGATCTTTATTCCGGAAGGTCAAACTACAGTCCAAATTTCAAGTCTCTAACTTCAGCGGTTTGGGCTGGGCGATGATGAATGAGTATGTCAGTCAGTCATATTACTCTTTTATATATATAAATTTTCCGTTCTAACAAACAGAAAATTTTCTGTACGTATAAATAATAAAGTCTCAAATACATTTCCGTTATACAACGGGATCCCACAGGGATCTCCTTTATCGGTAACTCTCTTTATTGTTGCTTTTGACGACCTAAGTCGTATTATAGGCAACAATAGGAAAATTGACCACTGTATATATGCCGACGACCTCTATGTTGTATCAAAAGAACAAACTAACGATAAAATTAAACAAGTATTTTCGGACACTTTACTAGCCATTGACAATTGGTCAAAATCATCAGGTGCCAATATTTCATTTGAAAAAACAAATCATCTACATATATGTAGAAAAAGAAATTGTAGAGACATTAACTTAGTGTATAATAATATAAACATTGAAAACGTAGATAACTGTAAGATCTTAGGATTGAACATTGATTGTAAATATAGCTTTAAGAACCATTGTAATTATTTAAAAAAAGATTTAACTAATAGATTAAACATTATTAAATACCTTTCATCCCCAAAGAGCCATATGCACACAAACAGTCTTCTTAGACTTAGTAAATCTATAATACTATCAAAAATTGATTATGGTCTAGTAATCTATAGTAAAGCCTCAAAAACAGTTTTTAAACAAGTTGAAAATATTCTTAACGCATCTATCAGAGCAAGCCTAAGAGCATTCAGAACAACGCCGATAAAAAACCTAAAAGCTGAAGGGGGATTTGACCCGCTACGTATTCACGCCAACAAATTAAAATATCGTTTAAGTCACAAAATCTTTTGTAGAAAGTCTTCATTGCTTCATAAACATGTGGCCTTATTAAAAAAGAGGAAACATGAGCTTAAATATCCATCAACACTATCCCATATATTTAAAATGACAAAAAAGCTAAACATTCAAAAACACAGTCCACCTTTAGAAAACCACCCGCCCTGGCTGCTGGATACCAGATCCTTTTTAAAAAATCTTCAAAACTATGACAAAAACTCCACATCGCCTACAATTTTTAAATCGTTGTTCAACGAAGTTAAATCTGAATATACAAACCAGAATTGGAAATTTATCTACACAGATGGCTCGAAAACATCAAGTCATGTCGGTTTTGCTATAGTGGACGAAAATAACACACCGCAATTAACCGGTCTACTTCCTCACAACGCAACCGTATTTGAAGCCGAGGCTGAAGCAATTGTTGAAGCGCTTAAGCTATGCAAAAACTCACAAAACAAACACATTATATGCACTGATAGCCGGTCTGTTTTGGACGCAACATTTAACCCAGGAAATAGGAACGAAACAATTATCCATATTCAACAATTATTGATACAACTTAAAAACACAGTAAAATTGTTCTGGATACCAAGTCATATTGGTATAACAGGAAACGAAGCAGCAGATAAAGCAGCAAAGTCTGCTTATCTTCAGCCAACATTCCTTTTTATGCCACAATCCAAAAACTTTTTAACAAGAAGCTCAATGACAAATTTAAATATTTCAATTTTGCGGAAGTGGGGCAAATACAATCATCTTTACCGTAGTATAAACCCGGATAAAAAACCAGTTGCACTACCAACATCTACAAACCGACATAAAAACAAATGTTTCACAAGGCTTCGCTTAACACACACTCGTCTTACACACAAACACCTAATGTCTAAGGACCCTCAGCCAATATGCTCATTTTGTAACAACTCGGTGCTAACTATTCTTCACCTTCTGACAGAGTGTCAATCTCTGAACAGTACGCGTTTAAGAATATGCAACACAAACAATATAACAAACCTTTTAACATCTCCATCAGATCACAATGTAAACAAAACTTTTGAATTTTTAAAATACCTTAATTTACATAACGATATTTAAACTCTTTATAAATATTAATACTTTATTTTAGTATGATCTCCAAATAATTTTGTATACTTTAAGCCGATAGCCTAAGTTGCTAGTGCTTTAGTTTCTTTTAAGATTTATTGTAATTTTAATTATAATAAATAAATAAATAAATAAATAAAATAAATAAATTTTCCGGATTTGGGCCATTTTTGCCATAAAGTTTATTTGTGTCTTTTATTATTTAACAAAATTTATTTTTTTAAATGAAAATATTTTTTTTTTTAAGAAATCTGAAAAAAATTGAATTTTGGCGATATTTTACATCCGGTTTGGCGACAAGGCCAAAAAAAGTCTGGCAACCCCGTTAATATGACGAAGCAAAAAATGGACACACACACACACATGCTATATAAAAATACCTATTAATTTTTTTATTATTACTTAACGAACTTTTTTTTAATTAAATTTAGATTTTGTTTTACATATTTTAAAGCTTTTTTGTAAAGATTTATTTCCTTTCTCTCAGTTTTTTTTTTTTTTCATTTCCGTTTTCTTTCTTATGTATCACACAAAATATGAGTTAAATTAGGGTTATGTTGAAAAAAAAAATTGTGTTTTTTAGTAATTCGCTCATAACTTTTAAAATACTTAACCGATTTAAAAAAAAAATACAGGAGTTTTTGCCTGGCAAAATTACGCAACTTTTGGTACTCCATGCGTTTAAATCGGTTTCGGAGTATTGCCAAAAACGTGATTTCAACAGACAGACAGACAGACGGACGGACAGACAGACAGACAGACAGACAGACAGACGGACATCGCTAGATCGACTTAAAATCGATCAAGGATCATGAATATATATACTTTATGGGGTCCTAAACCAATATTTCAATGTGTTACATACGGAATGACAAACTTATATATACCCTCTATCACCAGAGTGGAGGGTATAAAAATTTGGAAAAAAATGTTTTTTTAACCTGTTAGGCGTTTTTTGTTTTTCGGAAAAAAGGGTTATAGTTCACAATTTTTGCTGTAACTTTGGAATGAAAAGCGGTAAATTAATAAAAAAAATTGGAAATTAAAGTGCACATAATGTGCTATCAAAGTGATTAAAGAAAGAACGCATAATATGTATTTATATTATTTTAAATTTTATTTAAAATCCAATTTTTGTTTTTCACAAAATCTCATAAATGTACAAATTTATCTGAAAAAAGTGATTTATGGGAATATTGTAGTTTTTTATTAACGAATTATCAAAAATACACAAAAACACAGCATTTGAGAAAAAAAAATTTAACAAAATGTTTTTTTTTTTAATCTTTTAGTCGTTTTTTTGTTTTTGGAAAAAAACACGAAACCCTTAAACATGTAATAAAGCTACAAAAAACAAATGGAGGGGACGTTTTTTTGGCGTAGGGGGGTGGGGGGTTTATCGGGAGACTATGGGGGACACCTTCCTCTCGCGATAAACCTTGCCAAAAAAATTGATGTCATTTTTTGCACCTAATTAATAAAAATTTATCATAATTTAAATTATTTTTTCTATTCACGCCCCCACAAAGGGGCGGACAGAAAAAAATTCGCTTTCCTGATCCCCCTTGGTTCAAATTCAGGTCGATGAACTTCATATGGCATTAAAATGTTTCATTTATTGAACAAATATACAAATAAAACTTGGAAAAAAAATATTTTTCTGGGGTAGTTTTAGTTCTTCAAGGGGGAACTTTTTCCCCCCTGGTCCGATTTTGCTCGTTCAAGAACTTAGCCAGCCTATGACCATTATACATATTTGTGACACACTTCAGGATTCTAGCTCTTGTTTTATGTACTTTATGGTGTTCTCAACAACAGACGGACGGACGGACACACTGATAGTCACAGAATGTCTTAGAACCGATCAGTGATCAATAATATACACTTTATGGGGTCCTAAACCCATATTTCGATGCGTTACTTACGGAATGACAAAGTGAGTGTAAGCCCATACCGTAGTTGAAGGGTATAAACACACATATAATGGCCTTGTTTAATAAACGATACCCAGACTTTTTACACAAAAACGGGAATAAAAAAAAAGGGCCGGGCATTGTCTGTACTTTTTTTTATTTTAAATAAAAGCTGATATCCTATACTTTTTTAAAATCCACAAAACCAAATCCAACTATTACTAACTTAATATGTGTGGCCCATTAAATGGGGGAAATATCCCAATTTCGGGTCCTTTTTAAAAAAATTATTAAAAATGTTAAGACCCAATTTTTATAAACAAAAAAAATTTTGCAATTTAGTTTAATACCTGTTGTTTAAGGTTCCATTATAAAAGATTTTCTTTTAAAAGATTTAATACTACTAATAATCGCTTGGATTGTAAAAAATTTTATTTTTTTTACTTTTTTCAAAGACTGCAATAATTTGCCAACTTTGACAGCTCACCAAAAAAAAAGTAAACAACTTAGTTTATTGATTTTGATAACTAGCGTTGCAGAATTTTATCTACTTTTACCCCATACCAAAACTTATAACAAAAACTTCATTTATAAATTTCAATTAATCGCCACTTTGGTACCATTTGAACCCAATGTGTGACGTCTCGAACAAGGCGAAAAACAGGGTTTTTTCAAACTTTAAGCTAAGATATCTCGAAAACCTGATGAGATGGAGAAATTCTGAATACAGATTCGGACTCATCGTAGTAAGATCACGATCATCAACTAACCAACAAACAAATATTAAATACAGACATACATACCCCTAATATGCTACTTATAGTATACACTCAAAAAATTATGTCATTAACTGTTTGTAGTTTATTTAAAAAGTTTTCCGTTTAGTCGTTTTTAAAAGAAAAAACATTTGTTTGATGTTCAGTTTTTATTAATGACTACATCAGTCCTTTGTTTCAAAAATAACACACTAAAAAATAAAGAGTTTCACTAACATTTAATTTATAAAGTCATTTATTTTTGTTCTGTAAGTAAAAACTACTGATTATTCTTTAAATTTTTAATGATTTGTGTAAGTAATTTTTTTTTTTAAATTGTTGGTATTTTTTAATGATATATCATTAGTTTTTACCTACACAAGTCAGTTATTTGTTTGTAGAAAAAAAATTCAAAAAATTATTTATAGAAATATAAAAACATATTTGTATCAAGTGGCTTTGGCACGATGGGTAGAGTGTCTGGCCAGAATGTAGTTGATTGCGGGATCGATTCCCCAAAATTTTATTAAAAAATTTTAAAAAAATATTTCAATAGAAAATTATATAAAATAACCTACGAAATCATTAATTTTTAATGTTTTCGTAGGTTATTTTTTTGGAATTTGTTGGTAAAAATAACAGAACTATCATTAATTTTTAATGTTTTCGTAGGTTATTTTTTTCGAATTTGTTGGTAAAAAAGAATGAAAAAACCGTAATTTTTTAATGTTTAGTGTTATTTATTTTAGAAAATTTTGCCAACAGTAAAAAAAAAATGTTGATGTTTTTAAAACAAATGAATAATTACTGGGATGGTTTTCAATTGTTTATTCACTGGTTTTAAGTGTGTTTTTCTTTTGTTTTTGCCTACAAAATATTTTGAGTGTAGGGTTTTTATTTTTGCCAAATTATCTTGACAATGGGATCTGACAAATTCCGAAACACGTGTTGATTAAGTCTTGCAAAAAATTACTAACATAAATAAATTTAAAACAGAAAAATAATTGTCTTGAAAATTATTCTATGATAATATCATAGTTTTAATTAGTAAAAGAAATAATGACCTCGAGCTAGAATAAACCTACTCAAAATATAATATTTTAAATGTCGAATAAAACTATTTTTATTTTTTAACTAGCTGGCCCGGTCCGCGTTGCTGGCCCAAGTATAAGTTCAGTGTTATATTTAATTTCGCTTCAAATATATAGCCCTGCCAAAAATGTAATGAATAATTTCTTAGCTTAGAAAAATTTGTGGGCGTGTTTACAAAGACCTGATTTGGCAGATAATCATCTTCAAATTGTATTTTAGGAACTAAAAAAAGTTACCATGTCTTCGACTTTGCGAACTGTACAAATTTAAAACTTTTTTAGTATCATTACGTACAACACAAAAATAAATTACGCATATCCTTCGTTCTTATTATGAGCTATAGTCGTTAGTTCAAACAAACCTTTATAGTTTTCCCGAATTTTCAATTTTTCCGGGAAACTTTTCTCATTTATATTTCGTAAAAAGCCTAATTAGAACTATAATTAACATAAAAAAAATCGGTCCAGTCATTAGTAGTCGACATATTTAGACAAAAGTGGGCGTTGAAATTTGTGTTGTAAGTTTAACTTGTACATACATATGTTAACAATACCCAAGGATTTAAAATCATTTGTGCAAAGTTTCCCGATTCGTCGTTCTCCGATTTTAGATTTGGACACTAATAGCCAAATCGGCCCTGCCGCACATTGGGAACTTTGTATGGAAAAGGCGCGCATCGACGTTTTTTTGTTATAACTCTTGAACGGATAGGAATTTCACGACATTCTTTACCATTATAAAAACTGGATACCTTAAAGAACTCACACTTGTGGATTGGACATTTTTCGCATTAGTACCCTACTTGTAAATTTAAGGCAAAGTTGGTTAATTTATTCATATAAAGAAATAAAATGGTGGTCAATTATTTAAAACAGTTACGGATTTTAAGTGACAATATAACAGCTTACCATTCAATACAAAGTGTTTCTTTCATATTTTGGTAAAGTCTACACCCTACGCTAAAATAGCCTGCAAAATTAACTGCTTTCTATCTTTTATCATTTTCGATTTTTTAAACAAAAATAATGGGGAAAAATATCAAACAAAGAAGCAACAAACGGTAAATACGCATTATTTGCAATAATTGTTAAGTTATTTGGGGAAAAAAAATATTTTAAAAACATTACTCTATAATCAGTACTTTCAACTTGTCTGTCTGTCTTATTAGGGATATATTTGGATCGGACTCAATCATAACCATACTAAAAACATCTTGCAGGTTGTTTGTTATTGAGTTTTCTCTGTTAAATGAAAGAAGGCAAATATTGAAAGAAGGCAAATATTTTTTAAATGTTACTTAATTAGTTAAGTGTAATTTTAATACCAATGGGCAATCACAATTCTTCTAAAAATAGTGTCATGAGCTAGAATTGTATGCATAGTGGGACTCATGATTCACCAACCATGCTTTTCAACTTAAAATTTTGCAGTTCCATGAATGTGTATTCTAAACTTAACTGAATTATTTTTTTCATTTGCGTTGATACAAAGAAGTATTATAACAACCCGATTTATAATATCTCTTATTATTTCAGTTATTTTGGCCGCAATTGCGGTCAAGAAAGCCTTTTAGTTGCAAGCATTAGGTGAAACTCCTTTTGCCTTAATAAAGTGAGGTAGGGTATCAAAATCAATAATTATTGAAAACCGCGGTTGGCTGTTAACAATATAGGTCATTTAAGTAAAATTTTGTAATAAAACGATTAACAGTAAATTTTGTTAAAAAATAATCACTTTAAAAATACTTATTTTTTCGTTAGTAGACCCCACTTTAAACCTCATTTCAGGGCGCAGCTGCAACTGGCTGCAAAAGTTTCTACCCCAGGAGTATTAAGTAATACTTCTAGTTTATTGTACAAAAAGAATCGCCATTCCCTTCAGTTCCCCACAAAAGTTGCAATCCAAAATATAAATAGTTTTTTTCTAATTTTTAAAAAATTGGCACTTTTTGATGGCCTGTATTTCTACTTAAAAAGAGTAATATTAAAAACCATAAAATGGGTAATAAAGGTAATAGTTATAGCTACAGTCTCCACTTAATTTCAGGAAAATCGCATTATTGGAAGTAGTTTTAAAAAATAAAATAAAAAAAGTCTTCAAAAAAAAATATTTTTTTCCAAATTTATGCAAAAAGTCCTTACTTTGAATTTATGTCCTGACTAAACTAAGCGATGGATTTTCTTTCTATGAACGGTTATCTTTCTCCTAGGGTGTCTACTTAACGAATACGAGCATTTACTGTAAATAACTAAACATTTGTTTGGCTCTCAAATGCGCTTCTAGGATCCAATGTGTGCCGTTCTTTTACTTTAGATATATCGAAATAAAAGAACTATGAAAAACATTAGAAAAAAAAATAGTCAAATCGATCCAGCCGTTTTCCGAGTTTAGATATATCGAAAAAAGGAGGCTTAAAAGTGGGCGTGATTAATTTGTTTTCCGCAAAAACCTAAGACGAACATTTAAAAAATTGTTTATCCAAATCGGTCAGTTCTCAAGTGATGCGATTACCAACGAACTACATTTGATTTTTATTTATATTTTATTATTCTATAGAGCAAGTTTTATATATATCGAAAAAAAAAAGAGTCGGTAGACATCTTTTCTTACCGTAAAAACCCTTATTGAATTTAACCAACTCGGCCCATCCATTCAAAGTGGGCGTGGAAATGGAAAATTGGTCTTTCCAAAAAAACTTAGTTGGAGTATGACGAATATTAAAAACAAAATTAGACAAATTTTTCCAGCCATTCCATGATTTAAAATATATATATCGGGAAAGTGAGCGTAATAGTAGGCGCGGACAATTTTTCTTTTCTTAAAAATGTTGCATACTATAACCAAATCGGTCTAGCCGTTATAGTTCTTTCGATACATGGAAAAAAGCGGGCGTGGGAAATTTCGCTATCCGTAAAAACTTTAGTTCAATTATGACGAACATTTTCAACAAAAATTAGTCAAATGGGCGTGGTCAATATATTTTTTCATAGAAACCATAGTTGGAATATGACGAAAATTCCGTTCAAAAAAAAATTTGATCAAATCGGTACAGCCATTCTCAGATTTTAGATAAATTGAAAAAGTGGGCGTAATAGTGGGTGTGGTCAATTTTTTGTTCAGTAAAAACTTAAATTGGATTACTGAGAACATTTAAGTAAAAAATTACCCAAATCGGTGAAGCCGTTTTCCGATTTTAGATAAATCGAAAAAAGTGGGCGTAAAGGTAGGCGTGGTCGATTTTTCTTTACGTAAAAACCTAAGTTGGACTATTAGGAACATTTCAAAAAAAACATTGTCTAAATCGGTCCAGCCGTTCTCAACTGATGCGGTTACCAACGAACGACAATTGATTTTTATTTATATAGATAAATTCTATATTTTATTGTTCTATATTTTATTTTTCTATATCATAAAAACCTTATTTGAATTTAACCAACTCGGTCCATCCTTTTAAAAGTGGGCGTAGAAATGGAAAATTGTTTTATTTACGGAAATCTTAGTCGGACTATGACGAACATTAAAAACAAAATTATACAAATTGATCCAGCCATTCCATGATTGAAAATATATATATCGGGAAAAGTGAGCGTAAAAATAGGCGTGGACAATTGTTCTTTCCTTAAAAATCTATAACCAAATCGGGCTAGCCGTTATGGTTTTTACGATACATAAAAAAAGTGAGGGTGGGAAATTTTACTATGCGTAAAAACCTTAGTTGAATTATGACGAACATTTTCAACAAAAATTAGCCAAAGTGGGCGTGTTCAATTTCTGATTTCGTAAAAACCAAAGTTGGAATGTGATGATAATTCATTTAAAAAAAATTTAGTCAAATCGCTCCAGCAATTCTCAGATTTTAGATAAATTGAAAAAGTGGGCGTAAAAGTAGGTGTGGTCGATTTTTCTTTCAGTAAAAACTTAAAATACTTTATTATGAACATTAAAATAAAAAATTACCCTGATCGGTGCAGCCGTTTTCCGATTTTATATAAATTAAAAAAAGTGGGCGTAAAAGTGGGCGTGGTCATTTTTCATCAAATTTTCTTTACGTAAGAACCTAAGTTGGGCTATGACGAACATTTCAAAAAAAAAATCATCCAAATCGGTCCATCCGTTCTCAACTGATGCTGTTACCAACGAACGACAATTGATTTTTATTTATATAGATAAAAATTAATCAGAATTTATTTGTATTTATCTTATAATGTCACTATTGATTGGAAACGAAAGAGGAGAATCTTTACTAATTTTTTATTTTTTTTATTTTGCCATATCAAGAAAAAAGGATGTAGATAATGCACTTTTAAAAATTTATCAAAATTTTGAGGATGTTTATTCTGGCTCGAGGTCATTAATTTCTTTACTAATTAAAACCATGATATTCTCGTAGCATAATTTTCAAAAAATTATTTTTTTGTTTTAAATTTATTTATGTTGGTAATTTTTGAAAGACTTAATCGACACGTGTTTCGGAATTTGTCAAATTCCATTGTCAAGATTATTCAGCAAAAATAAAAAGGATTTACTACAAAGTAGCAAACGAGTCTAATGACAAATCGTTTGTGCACAAACTAAAGTATTAATACTAGTAAGGCAACAATGTCAATAACCAACAAAAATAATTAAAACATTTTTACATATGATAGTCCATTGGACTACAACAATATGTTATTTGTTGTTGTGAGTGTAATAACACCACATTAGGGTTATTCACCACTATGGCGTGCTAACCATTATGTTCAAATTCTGATCAAAATATTTTGATCAAAATTTATAATGACATTTAAGGACAAGGATTTGAAAGGATATTACTTACCTCCTTTTACCTGATATGTCAAAATAATAAAATGGGAAAATTAGCAGAAATCCTCTTCTTTAATTTTCCATCAATAGTGGCATCATAGGACAATTACAAACATTTAAAAAAATATTTTACAAAATTAGTCCTCTGAAATTTTGCAGTCATTTTAAAAGGAAACAGGCTCACGAAATGAAAGACTGTAAATGCCGTTTTACTAAATTTAGTCTTTAACGACTTTTTTCTTTTTGTCAGACGTTGATATAGGAGTTATTTGATATTACACAACAATCAGAAAATTCTAGTTGAAAGATCTTCCCTGTAAGTTTTTCTCTTATCCAATCCACAATGTAAGTGAAATAATTTTTTTACATGTGTTTTCATGATATTTTATTAATTGTTTACGTTCACCATTTAAACTCTCAAACACTTCTGGCATTACACGTGTTCTCTTATGTAGTTTTAACTACATATATAAATATTTTTTTGTACATTTGTATGTGTTTCTTGCTGTTTCTGTGTGATAAATAAACCATTTTCAACTTCCGCTTAAATGATTAACATTTCAATTTAATACACAGTGGACACAATAACAGACCTGGCAGGCAGACAAACACGTGCTAGATTTTTACTTTTTTCTACAAATTTAACATTTATTTATTTAATCATATTATAAGGTTAATTAATTATAAAGTAAAAATACAAAAAGTTGTGTAGAATAAAAAAGATTAACAACCACAAATAAACAAAAAAAAAAAAAAGTTAATAGAAAAAAAAGTGGGAAACCGGAGGAAAAAATGATTTATTGATTGTGTTTAAATCTCTTGATACTTATACAAACACGAGGAAAATTCTGTTAAAAATTACAAAAAAAAAAAAAAACAACATGAAATCAAATACATGCACATTTATACTAACAACCTTTCTTTGAACCTTTATTTTGTCAACAGCTCTAAAGCTCAATTACCTGTTTTTCTTTAACATAGTAGAGCAAAACATCAGCAGGAATAAAAACAAAAATATCATAAAATCACTTCACTTTGATAACATCATACAAACGTACAAGTTATTCCCTATACAGTCATAACACCGCTTTTTGCATTACAGCCTGGTACGAGTTAAAAGAACACTCCATCTTTAAAGCAGCTAAAGAACCCGACAAACAAAAAATAAACAATGTCAACTCAAATTCCCAGCATGGTTTTTGTTTCGTGTATTTTTTTTTTTTTTTGGTTTTTGTGTCACTTGAATATCTATAGGATATCCGCTTACAAACAATGTTTCAAGTATTTTTATACCCTACATTTGCGATTATTAAAAGAGGGTATATATAAGTTTGTCACAACGTTTGTAATTTATCGAAATGTCCGTCAGGGCCCCCTAAATTGGGAGCTCCGTGCCAAATCGGACACATTAAATTTTTATTTTTTTTTTCACTTTAAAAATTTTTACAGTTTTTAATGAACTCTTTTGTGGTTAATTTTCAAATTTTTTTTGATATCCTGTTCAAAAGATATCGAACTTTCTAAAATTCGAAATTTGTTCATGTGCTCAAACTTCTTTTACTCATAACTTCAGATTATTGTCTGACGATATTGCAAAATAAGTACAAAGATCAGAATTGAGAAAGGAGAGGAAGACTAGTAATGATTACTAAAAATAGAGTTTAATCGATCACTTTACAGTTAAAACTCTTCTGTACGAAAAAACAATGTAACAACTAAACACGAATTGGAAAACATAATTTAAATGATACTTGCTTAACAGTCAACTTAGCATATCGGTCTAAAGCGACCGTATGTAACACGCAGTTAATAGCAAATATTACAAAGATGATCATGGGTTCAAAACGTGGCTGCTGCGATCTTTTTTAAAAAATTACCCAAAAAAAACCTTAAAAGTGTTTTACTATGGGGTTTTAAGTTTTTAAATCCTGCTGATGATAACACTAAATGGAGTGTTTAAATAGGTATGCGAATACTAGAAATGTCTTTAATTTTTAGAAATTAAATTTTTCTTTTGCATTTTTTCAACTTAAAACCTTATAACAAGTAGACCTTATATAAATAGAGAAATAGAGAAAAAGAATCAATAAATCAAATTATTGATGAAGTATATCGCTTAGAGTGTCCCTTATAAATATATAAACCCGTTGCTTTTCAAAACTAAAAAAAAATATTTTTTAAAAAAATCTTACTGTAGGACCCCAACGGCTCTAAATTTTTTTTAGAGTTGAAAGCCTTATCCTACCAAAATCAAATTTTTTTTGTCGTGAATAAGCCAACCAAGTTATATTATAATTAATAACAAAAAAATTCAAAATCAAAAAAAAAATTTTTGGTTTGTATGGAAAAATGATTTTTAAGGGCCCGCTCTTTAAGGCCCCGTCGCGTAGGGAAGGCGTGGTTGTAGGGGCGTAAAATTTTTCCTGAGTTATTTTTTGGTCAAATGGAAAAAAATGAGGGGGTACCGTCTCAACATTTCCAACATTTCCAAAATAAGGGACACTCTAATATCGCTATTAGGCACGTCTTCGAAACATAAGGTGTAAATTCCTTCATTTGTGTTTGCAATTCCAGATCATGTTGGCACCCCTTGTTAAATAATGTAAGAGACAAAAAAGTTGAAACAAAGTATGAATTGAATTGTAGTGTAGTCACAGACTATATACAGACTCGACAGTAGAGTCTGTATATAGTCTGTGTAAAAATGGGGAAAACTAAGCGATTTTAGGAGAAAACAGAGCGGTTTTTAGCTAGTTTGAAGCTAACTTGGCAACACTTTCTACGACTTAGGAGTGAGTGAAACAATAAAAACCGAGCTGGCATCTTTTTTTCTTAATGCACGTTATATCAGCTTTCTCTTTCTAACCTAATTCGTAGAATAATTTGAGAAAAATTAACCATATGGTTAAGGAAAACTTTTTTGACACCTGCCACTTATGTCGAGTCTGTATTAGTCTGTGGTGTAGTGTTGGAAACTGTCAAAATTTATTCTGTAAATACTATAAATATCCACATAAATCACTAACAGGACAAGCCGACATTTAAAATCCTACTGATGATAACACTAACTGGAGTGTTTAAAACCGGTATGGGAATACCAGAGATATCTATAATTTTTAGAAATTCAATTTTTCTTCAGCATTTTTTCAACTTAAACCCTGTACTTACAGAGAAAAACAATAAACTATTTCTTTCGCTTTTTTTTTAAATTTCAGTTGCAGTTTTTTAATCTCTTAATCAGGTTTACTGCTCCAATGGTGCGTTCAGTACTGTTTTAACCATTAGGTAACGATGGGCACGTGCCCAGGTCTCCCGACCTAAGGGGCCCGAAATGTTAAACATTTGTTTTTAAAGAAAATTTTACATTTTGTTACAGAATTTAACAGATTTTTCGTAAAAATCTTAGATGTAATTTTCCTATAGGAGAAATTTGTTATATATTAACAACCCAAATTCAAAGAATTTTTCCATATATAAAAAGTTTCAAATTGTGAAATATTTATTCGTACAGAAAAGTTTCAGATTCTGAAATTTGAAAAAGTCTAAAGTTCATAGAAGCAAATTCTTAGAATCGGATACATTTTTCAGTTTCTGAGACATGCTTTGTATACACAAAGACTGAGATTCTGAGACATGATTCATAGAAAAAGTTTCTGATACTAAAACATTTTTCGTAAAGAAAAAGTCTTAGATTTTGAGACATTTTTTGTATGGATAAAATCTCAGATTCTGATACATTTTTTGCGTTGAAGAAGTTTCAGATCTGAGACGTTTTTCGTAAAAAAAAAATTAAAAAACGAGACATTTTCGTATAAAAATATTCTAAGATATTTCTTGTAAAGAAATTATGGCAGATTCTGAGACATTTTTCGTACAGAAATTGTGGCAAAGTTTCAGATTCTGAGATATTTTTTGTATACGAAAATCTGAGATGATTTTTGTATAAAAAAATCTCAAATACTGAGAAATTTTTATATAAAAATATTGTCAAATTCTAAGACATTTCTCGTAAAAAAATTGTGGCAGATACTGAGACGTTTTTCGTATAGAAAAAGTCTTAGATTCTAAAACATGTTTCGTATAGACAAAGTCTCAGATTCTGAGACATGTTTCGCACAGAAAGTCTTTGAAAAAGTTTAAATTAGTAAAGAAAAATTACCTCGAGCTAGAATATTCCTACTCAATTTTTTTTTTATTTATTTTTTCTTAAAAGAGGTTTTAACATGAATTTGATTTGATGTTTACTTTCCAGTGGCACCACAAATGTTTGCGCTATACCTTAAAGCACTCCTATGTGTGTTCTAGGGGGGTGGGGGGGGTCAATAGCAAGGCCTACCCCCATATAAAAGGACTACCCCCTTATAAAAGTCCTAAATGACTTTATTTAGCATTTATTTATTTATTTGCTCAAACCGCTCTAACTGCCAAAAGAGTGCCCTTAGATCAGTCAAATGAAAAACGCATTTTATTAGTCTTAATATTTTTTTTCAAAATATAGAATACAATTGTTTTTTTTTTTTTAAAGCAAGGCAATAGCAAGGACTACCCCCATTAGTTTTTATTTCTAAACATTATTTCTAAACAAACTAACAGTCTATTTCCAATTCCTAAGGGGTCTCCCATACAAAATGACAAACTGCCAAAAGAGTGCCCTTAGATCAGTCAAATGAAAAACGCATTTTTTTAGTTTAGACATTTTTTCAGAATATACAATACATTTGTTTTTTTTTTTCTTTAAATTTGTTTTATTTAATCTGCTCCTACTAGTCCAATGGTGCATCCTAGAAAGGTCATTAGTGAAACCGACCCCTATTAATTTTTACATACCTACCCCCCATCTTAAGGGTTGAACATAGACGGCAGAATTGTTTTGTCTAATGTTTGGACTAAAAAAATATTGTGGGTCGGTCACACATTTGAGTGCCCTAAAGGCTCTCTAACGGCAGCTAAAGTGGTTTCAAAAAACTTTAAAAAGTGCCATTTTGCATGGAAGACCCCTTAGGAATTGGAAATTCGTTTGGAAAAAAAGTTAAGAAGTAAAAATTAATGGGTTCGGTGTTGTTATTGACCCCTCTAGGGCGCAGAATTGAAGCAGTTAGTCTGATTTAAAGATTGGAAAACTGCAACCCAAACTTTACAAAAAATCATTAAAAATAGTAATAGTAATCTAAAGATCTTACTGGGCAAAAAATTTGTAGAATTGATAGAAGTTTTCCACAAAAAATGTCAAAAAAAGTCAAAGAAAACAAACATTTTCAAAAATTAAATTAAAATTTTCAAAACTTCTTAAAGTGGTCTAGTCACTTTTAATTTTTTTTTTAATAATTTTTATTCAAAAGTTCATGAAAACAAGAATTAAAAAAAAAAAATTAGAATTTGGACCATTTTTGAAGAAACTATGAGTAAAAGAAGGAGTCATTAAAAAACTGAAAATTTACCACAAAAGAGTTTTCGGAAGGTACTTAAAACTGTAAAATAATTGTGACAATCTTGAAAAAAAATCAACATTTTTGATTTAGAATGGAACTCCCCATATATAATTGAGAGGTCTGTAACAAAACGCAAAAATTCAACTTTAACAGTTTTTTGGATAAACGCATAAATGTAAACAAAGTCACTTCGGAGTCTGAGTAGTTTCAGTAGGGATTCAAAATGATTTAATTCAGCTGCTGGATAAATGCGAACAGATTTGGATACCAAATAATACTTTAACAGTTAAAAACTTATTTTTTATAAAAGCTTATTTTTTATAAAAAAAATCGCAGATTTCTTTTTCACCAAACAATTTTTTTAATGAATTTTTTTCCAAAAAAAAAAAAAATTTAAAACATTTTTGTCTCAACATTAATTTCTTTAACCATTATTTTTAACAAAGTATTTGTTTAACAAAATGATGTTCCAAAAATTTGTTTTTCAAACAAGGTTTTTTAGAAATAATCTTTTTACATTGTAAAGGGTATCAATGCATTCGCCTAGACCGAATTTAACTTTTTCACTTGTTTTATTTTTGGTTTTTGTTTAGTTAAGACAAGAAAGACACCTGTCAGGTGTTGTCATTTTAAGGCTGTTATTAACATTTTTTCGCCTTTACCATCAATTATATTTCATGCCATCAAAGATATCGTAAAGAAAAACTTTAGGGAAATCATTTCATTGTTGTGCTTTTCTCTTATCCTACCATAAAGGTTATATTATCTTTCGTTGGATCACTATCATAATGTTATTGTCAACTATATATTTTTTTTTAAAAGGAATTTAGATTTTAAGCATAAGACAGCTTTAATGGAGCACATTATCACAACACATTGAACAATAAATATCAAACAGTTGAGTATCTATGTATGTGTGTTAAAGTGTTGTTTTGATTTAACAAATTATTAAGAAGAAAAAAAATTAAGTAGAAAATAAAGTAGAATTCCTAAGCGACAATTAAACTTGTACCCCATAGCGTATGATTAATAGTTTCTTAAAAATATTAAGTATACGCCACAAGCTTTCGTACTGATTTTACTAATAAACAGAACCGTTGTTTTTTTCGAAAATTTTTAGGAAATAATTCGGCCATTCAGTAGAGAAGGGCGCTGGTCTCGTGAATATATGATATGTACGTTGATGTAAGATAAGATAAAGACATATTAGATAAGATCTAAGCCATTTTTACACTAAAAAATACAAAATTTTTAAAAATTCTTTAAGCAACTCGACTAGTTTATAATTTATAAATGAAAGTTTTCTATTGCTTTTTTGGATACATGCATAAAATATGTAGATCTTAAATAATCTTCAACCGACCCCCCTTAAAAAACTTTCTATACTTTCCTTTTACAAAATTCACTTTGCAACCATTACACCACAAAAATCTTAAAGTTTCTTTTCAATTTTCATCTGTCTGCTTGCTTTTCTGATTTTAAAAAAATCATTTCATTTATTTCAAACCATTTCAATAACATAATCATAAAATTTCATTGTAATTTTCTTTTGGTTGTAAAAAAAAATGTATAAAATCAATGCCCTTATGTAAAGTTGTTCCACCTTAACAACTCTTTTCAAAAAGTCATTTGTAAAAGCATATGTGTGCGGTCTATTCATTTTACAAAAGCATAAGTGTGCGTGCATATGAGTGCTTTTTTTTTGTTATTCAAAAAAAAAAAAACTGAAATTTTCTTTTTGCTCGTTTAAAATTTGTATGTGCGGAAATTGAAATTTTCACACGTTTCACACATTTCATACAAATTAGCATAGTAATAGTGATATTCAAACATTTTAGCATTTATATGCAACCAAATAGAAGAAAAAAAACACACCATTACAATGTGTTAGAATATCAAACAAACACTCATACATACACTTATGCATTAGCTGAAATCCATATGTAGCTGCTATTGTTTTTATAGACTATTATCTACATACACAATCGACAAATTGTTTGTTATTGCCTTTTTTTAACAAGTACTTATGGGGATGAGTACACTCAAAATATTTTGTAGGCAAAAACAAATGAAAAACACATTTAAAACCAGTGAATAAACAATTAAAAACCATCCAGTAATTATTCATTTGTTTTAACAAACATCAACATTTATTTTTTACTGTTGACAAAATTTTCTAAAATAAATAACATTAAACATTAAAAAATTACGATTTTTTCTTTCATTTTTACCAACAAATTCGAAAAAATAACCTACGAAAACATTAAAAATTAATGATAGTTCTGTTATTTTTACCAACAAATTCCAAAAAAAAACCTACAAAAACATTAAAAATTAATGATTTCGTAGGTTATTTTTTACAATTTTCTATTGAAATATTTTTTTTAACAATTTTTAATAAAATTTTGGGGAATCGATCCCGCAAGCAACTACATCCTGGCCAGACACTCTACCCATCGTGCCAAAGTCACTTGATACGAACATGTTTTTATATTTCTATAAATAATTTTTTGATAGGTAAAAACTAATAATATCTCATTAAAAAATACCAACAATTAAAAAAAAAAAAAAATTACTTACAAATCATTAAAAATTTAAAGAATAATCAGTAGTTTTTACTTACAGAACAAAAATAAATGACTTTAAAAATTAAATGTTAATGAAAGTCTTTATATTTTAGTGTGTTATTTTTGAAACAAAGGACAGAAGTAGTCATTAATAAAAACTGAACATCAAACAAACGTTTTTTCTTTTAAAAACGACTAAACGTAAAATTTTTAAAATAAACTACAAACAGTTAATGACATAATTTTTTAAGTGTATGTGCTTGTAATGTTATACGTATGTATGTGCATTGCTTGCATTTAAATGACTGAGTTTTGTTATGTGGTGTTAGAAAGTTTATTTATGTGTGTGTATTTGCATGTGTGTTTTACAATAATTTGAACAACAACGATAACAATTAGTGGTGTTTGATAAAGTTTAATTATAATGGTGGTTTTAAAGATAATGCTTTTTTTCAATGTCAAATGGAAAAGATATATATTTGTTTTGAAATGATTCAAAGGGAAAACCCTTAAAAGAAAACTTGGCTTTCTTAAAAAACGATGAATCTAGTCTAACAAAGAAGGTCCTCCTGGTGTCACCCGCCGATCTTTATGGAATTGATTTTATTGTGTAGAGCAGGAAAAATAAAGGGACACGTATTTTTTTGTTAGCGGCTCAAATTCATATTTAGTGGGTGAAAATGAGGGGGCACGAAACGGTAATTTTTCAGTTTTTTGCGTTTATCTCCTATATTATACAAGTAAACCTAGTCATTAGTGTGGTTCATATATGGCACTTTTTTTTTTTGGATTTTTGTATGAGGCACCCGGAATATATATTAAGCACCATGAAAAACTGACCCGTGATTTTTTTCAAATTTTTTCATTAACATTTAGGGGTCGCTACCGGGCCCTAAACTTTGGGTCATAAAAAAAAATTTTTCACACAATGAAAAAAAAAAAAAAATTTCGTTTTTTTTATATTTTTTTTTTTATTATAATTTAACTTCATTAGCTTATTAACGGCAAAAGATTTCATTTTGGTGGGACAAGTTTTTCAGTTCCAAAATTGACCATGAAAAAAAAATTGAGGCTGGTTGGGGTCTTACTCTAAAATTTTTTAAAATTTTTTTTTTTTTAGTTTTGATAAGCTTACACTATAGGTCTTTAGTCCCTCTTGATACTACATTCTTCGTAAAAATTTTTGTTCTTTCCGAAACATCATTAACATGCGGCGAAAATCAAACGGATATTAAAAAAAAAAAAACATATTTTCAATGTAAATTTTGGAAATTACATACTTTTCCGACCATATCGAATTTTTGTTTGCCGTTAATAAGCTGGATTAGCTTATCAAATTATAATTAAAAATTAAAAAAAAAAAAATCGATTTTTTCACCGTTTTTTTTTTTTAATATCCGTTTGATTTTCGGCGCATGTTAATGATGTTTCGGAAAGAACAAAAATTTTTACAAAGAATGTATTATCAAGAGGGACTAAAGACCTATAACGTAAGCTTATCAAAACTAAAAAAAAAAAAAAATTTTAAAAAATTTTAGAGTAAGACCCCAACCAGCCTCAATTTTTTTTTTCATGCACCGAAAAAAATTCCTGCCTTATATGTACGAAAACGTTCGTACATTGTACGAAAAATTTCGTTGTTTCGCACCACGAAATTCTTGCGTACAATGTACGAAATGCAAGAAATTGTTTCGTAAAATAAACGAAATTGTTTTTGTATTTTACAAAAAAATTTCGTAAAATAAACTCAATAAATTTTTGTGTTTTACGAAAATTTTCGTAAAATAAACGAAATATTTTTTTGTTTTATGAAATTATTTCGTAAAATAAACGATTTTTTTTTATTTTTACGAAAATTTTTTGTTAAATAAAAAAAATCCTTAAATTAACGAAATTACATGTAAAAATTCTTTCTTGAGAATAAAAAGAACGTTTTCAACGTTTTGACAGAAACATTTCCAAGCAATTAATTGTTTCTTCTTAAAAGAGACTTATAAGATTTCATTCATTATTTACTTATATCATCAAGCCTCAAATTTTATTTGATCCGATTAGCCTCAAATTTTAATTGATCCTTAAAATAAATAAAAACCAAGAGAGAGCTTTTAAGTCGGCTGTGCAGAATTTTTATTACCCCATATATGTAAAAAAAATATCAGAGTTATCATTATTGAAATTAATTCTTTATACCCACGACCACAAGGAATTTTCTAATCCCCTGGGTCGAAGCTCATTACTTTAAATTTTTTTTTGACATAAAAATGTTTCATTTGTTTAACAAAAAACACTTTAAAAAAATTTAGTTTTCCGGAGGTTGGTTTAAAGAAATAAAACTTTTTTGCCCACATACGAACCTGCTGATGACCAAAAGAATTGTTCCGTGGTATCCGTGTTTTATATAGACGGACATTAATAGAATGCCTTAGAATTTATTATGGATCAATAATACATATACTTTATGGGGTCCCCGACTGATATTTTTTTTATTATACCCCAATTTTGTAGTTGGAAGGCATAAAAACACCCTTTAAGCATGCATTTAAAGATTTCTTCTTTTTTCATTAGTTTTGTAAAATTACAAAATTCTTGATTATTTTTTTTCGTAATATAAAGTCCACTTTCGTATATTTTACACAAGAAGTTTTTACGAATTATTTTCGTAAAAATACGAAAGTCTGTACACTTTTTTGTAATATGCAGTCAACATTCGTATATTTTACGAAAGAATCATTTACATTCTTTTTTTCGTTACTTTCGTAAAATTACAAAAGTTTTTACAACATTTTTTTCGTAATATGTAGTCAACATTCGTAAATATTACGAAAAAAATATTTACTAATCATTTTCGTTACTTTCGTAAAAATACGAAATTCAGTACTAAAGTTTTTCGTAATATGTAGTCAACTTTCGTGTATTTTACGAAAATAAAAAGTACGAAACTTTTTTTCGTAAAATGTTGCATGGATTTTTTTCGGTGTGGTCAATTTTGGAACTGAAAAACTTGTCCCAACAAAATGAAATCTTTTGCCGTTAATAAGCTAATGAAGTTAAACTATAATAAAAAAAAAATATAAAAAAAACGAAATTTTTTTTTTTCATTGTGTGAATTTTTTTTTTATATCCCAAAGTTCAGGGCCCGGTAGCGACCCCTAAACCTTAATATAAAAATTTGAAAAAAATCACGTGTCATTTTTTCACGGTGCTTAATATATATTCCGGGTGCCCCATTCAAAAATCCAACTTTTGTTTTTATGAACCACCCTACTAGTCATGTTACATACCAAATAAAAGGTCTTTGGAAAACGTATCTTCGTGTGCAAAGAACGTATTGAAACATGCACAACTTTTTGTCATATTGAGTAAAATGACAAAATTTTAGAACATTTTTGTTAATAAGTCGAAAAATATTAACTTCTCTGGCCAGTTGTTAGCACCACGAGATAGGCAATTAAAATACTTTTAATCTGATACCAAATATGCCTATACTTATTTTGAGTAAATAGTAGTAAATCGTAAAAAAATTAAAAATGTCAACTTCCCCCCATACAAATCGACCCCCCCCCCCCCCCAAAAAAGAGTTTTAGCCGATAAAAAAAAAATAGGTGTCGAATTATTTTTCGTTCTGAACAACATATCCAAATTTCATGAAGATCGGAGGGTGACACCAGGGAGACTCTCCTTGTAAGCTGTTGTGCGAAAACTAATGGCACCATATGCTATTTCCATATATTTCTACACTTATCTTTATGATTTTATTTATATTATAAAAAAGTTTAAAATATTTAAACTAAATTAAAGAAAATTCTTATCAACACATGTTAAATAAATATGAAAACCAACAACAACAAGTAAAAAATTACAAAATGTTTACTATACAAATTTGGCCTCAGGAAAAGTAATGTTGTTTTATGTAAATGAACATTGCAGATTTAATGCAAGACAAAGGCGTATGTAAAATTGAATAAAAGAATTTTTTAAATGTATAAATTACTTAAAAAAACCTTGATAAAGATTAAAATTTAGGAACAAATTTCTTTAAAAATAGTTCATGATGTTTTTTAAGTTTAAAATTTTTTAAAATTAAAAAAAGTTTAGTTCATTTACTTATAATTGGGTCATAGTTTTCTTAAAGTGGAGTCCTTTAATACATATAAGGAACAAAATTTTTACTGGCAAAGAAGTTTTCACAAAATCAAAGAAAATTATCTACATATATCACAAAATTTAGTTCAAGTTTAGATAAAATTTACTAAAAATAACTTCATCGTATTTTTCTTCTTGAAATTGAGGAAATGTACCTTTAAGAATTTAGGTAATAACTTCTTAAAATTAAGTAAATAATTTCTTAGAATTTAGTCAAAAATTCAAAATGGTGATATCTAAAAAACTTAGCGAGATGGGTCTAAATGGATGAAATAAAAAAAAAAATACTGCAAAGAAGAAAAGTATGGAACAGTCTAGCTCTAAAAATCTGTTGGGAAATACTTGCATATGTATATCGGAAAAACAATTTTTTGTAAGTTTTTTACAATATTTTTTTCTTTAACTACGCCTTTATTTAAATGCAGTTTATATTTATGTTGATATCTTATCTTTTAAAACAAAATGTAAAATAAATAATATGCAGACACCTTAGGGTGCTTTCAAATTTTTAACAAGAGTTTTTCTACTCTATTTTTTTTTCTATTATACAAATCAGTAATAACCGAGTTGCAATTATATATAAAATGTTCCTTTTCGTTTTGTATGTTTCTACATATAAACACTTTCGGCATCATTAATTTTGAACCACCCTAAAACACATTCATACAAATTTAGTTGGATATGTGTAATTATTTTTCAAAACATTTGTACAGTGCCGGTCAAAAAAATAGCACCAATGACAAAATCTCTATTCACTCAATTAAAACAAAATATTATGTGCGTATTCGTTTAAAGTAAATATACAAAACTCTTATACTTAGTATATACCCCTTAAATGTTTTTACTTTTTCCAAAAATTGTGGACGGTTCTTTTTTAATGATCGATATTTTAAAAAAACTCTGAATCAGTGCAGTCAATAAAATAGCACCGAATGACAAAATTTCTTTAAAAAAATTAATATTTTTTTAATTATTTAAATAAAAGTGTTAAATATTAAAAAAATATTGTTTTTATTTATAAAAAAATTTAATTCATTACAAAATTTGACATTTATTTTCAAAAAATATGACGTGGAAGGTAGTACACTCCTCAAAAACGTGCTTTTGTAAAAAATATGATTTCTGAACATAAACCATGTTCTGAAATAGGCAAATTGGTTGGCTGCGCTTATAAAATGATTGGAAATTTAACAAAATAAACTTTAGAGCTTGAAAAACTTTGTCACAAGCGATGTTTGTCACCATTAGTGGTTAGGTGTTTGTAATGACAATGGAAGAAAGCCCCATTTACGGCAGCTCCAGAGCTAAAAAAGGACAGCAAATGGCGAAAATGGTTGTCAAAGATTACAAAACAACAACATTAACGCTTGTAGATTCGGAAAAGTGCGCCTACTCTCACTTAAGCATGTTGCAAGTCGTTTGAAGTTTGCTAACAGTAACTCAGAATGAACAGCTTAAAAGTGGATCAATGTTCTGTGGACAACTGAAGCCATTGTTGTTTTATTTTGAGACATAGGATCACATACCTACGTTAGATGACCCTTAAACGCGGAATTCAATCCAAAATTCGAAATAAAAATAACTTAAAATGGTGCTTATGGTGTGGGGGATATTTTCCTACTGATGAGTGGCTTTCATATATTGGACCATGGCTCACATATTGGACTAGATCAACCGTGGATATACACTTAACGTTTATATCCTCCAGAAAGTAATGTTACCATAAGTTTCTGAGCAAATGCCACTAATTTAGGTCTTTTAGCACATCAATTACCCAAAGCATGATGGGAAATTGGCGAAAAATTGGGTCTGGACAATAAAGTAAACGTGATGGAATGGCCTGGTGAGTCCCCAGATCAAGACCAAATCGATAGTTAATGGACAGCTATATAGAGGGAGTGTCTCGAATACAACCAACTTGTAATGAAGCTCTTTGGGTGGCTGTTCAGCAAATCTGAACTCAATTTCGAATTAAAGATCCCAAAATCTCGCAAATTCGGTACAAAAACGTTGTAAAGAGGCAATTGTCAACAATGAGCACTCGACTAAAATTTTTTTTTAATATTTAAAGATATTAAAACAATACTGAATTCATAATCCATTCGTTTTTCAAATTTAAGAATTAAATTTTAATACAAAAAGTACTGTGGTGCTATTTTTTTGACTGAGTCTTTTTGAAGTTTTTTTAAAAACTCTGAAAATTTTTAATAAAATAAAAAACCGAATTAGCCTTTTCTTATGTAATATTGTTTCACACTCTTGTATGTATCTTATGACACGTTGTCAGTGGCATAAGTTGAAATTGTTAAAAAAAAACCAACGAAGAAAATTTTGTTTTATCCTGGTGCTATTTTTTTGACCGCAGCTGTATGTCGTCGAACTATATTCAATAAATGCCAACTCGAAAAAGCTTACTGTTCAGGAGAGCTAAAAAACTAGTTATTTCGCATATTATTGCAAAAATAAACAATGTACCTTCCACAACATGGTTTAAATATTCTAAACAATTTTTACCTATGCAAAAATCTTCATATTTTGCACTTGTTCGCGTATTTTTCAGAGATGGCATTTATTACTATATCAAAAAACAAATATTTTTTTAGAGTTGGCATATTTTGTCGGAAAATAAAAATAAATTTTTTTTTGAAAAATTTTTAAATTTTTTTTTTTTTTGATTTTTGTTATCCTTAGTACGGTAATTGCAAAAACTGAACAAAAAAATAAAAATCTTTGCATATTTTTAAAAGTTTCTATCTCCGAAAGCCTTTTAATCTCAGGGTGGTCAACTTTGGCACTCTGTAACTCACGCTGTATTGCAATAGGGTCACTCCAAACTAGCTATTTTGAAAGCTTATATCATTGACTTTATTTGCCCCATTCATTATGTTTCAATCTGATAAATAGTTTGAAAGTTACATAAATATAAGCAATTTTTTTTTTTGCAAACACTATTTACCGATATTTTCAAAATGGCAATATCTCAAGAACCAGTCATTAGATATCAAAATCTTTACAAGATTCGTGTTTAGCATGGCAAATGCAATAAGATATGTGGTCTAATTTTTTTTTTAAAAATTTTTTGAAAAATTTTTGGAAATTTACAATGGGAGTTGGCATTTATTTCCACCAAAAAAATATGTACTTTGAGTTAGCAGAATAACAAAAATGGATGTAAAACGACAACAAATTATTTTTTTGCTCTGAAATTTTTATGGCAGATAGGTATTACATATTGGAGCTATTTGCCATCGGAAACTCATTTCCGTCAAATTTGAGTTGGCATATTTTGAATATAGGTTCACGATGTGTAAATACGTTTTGGTTTGTTTTTGTTTACAGTTTAATTAAATTTCCTTTATTTTAATCATAACTTTTGAATGGTCCATTATGTTTGTGTAAACATGTATGAAATAATTCCAGACATAAAGACATATGGGAAAGTCCATGGGAAATTAAACAGTGGGATCACCGAATTTGTGTAAGTTTCATAACAAAAATGATATATTATAAATAATGAGTTTTTTGGAGCTAAACTTTAAGCTAAACTTTATAAGCATTTTAAAAAGCTATTTTTTGCTAAACTAACTTTTCGACCGCAAAAATTTTTTGCACGAAAATACGAAAAATTACTCTTTTGAAACATTGAGAACGTTTACAAATAATTTTTTTTAAATACTTACTTTGCGATTCGCAATCTTGTTCGAAGTGAGTGAAAAAAATGTGAACGTTAAACAATTATGTGGCTTTTTTGTGGATTTTTTTAGTCAAAAACTACACTCAAAAAATTTTTTAGGCAAAACCGAATGAAAAACATATTTCAAATAAGTGATAAAACCTTTGAAATTCATCCCAGTAATTATTCATTTGTTTTAACAAACATCAATATTTATTTTTTACTGTAAATACAATTTTCTAAAATAAATAATAACATTGAACATTAAAAAAAAACCGTAACTTTCATTTTTTTACCAACAAATTCGAAAAAAATAACCTACGAAAACATTAAAAATTAATGATTGTTGTGTTATTTTTACTAACAAATTAAAAAAAAAATACCTGCTGAAACATTAAAAATTAATGATTTCGTAGGTTATTTTTACAATTTTCCTATTGAATTTGATTTTAAAAAATTGTAATAAAATTTTTGGGGAATCGATCCCGCAATCAACTACATTCTAGCCAGACATTATACCCATCGTGCCAAAGTCACTTGATACAAACATGTTTTTATATTTCTATAAATATTTTTTTGAATTTTATGTCTACAAAAAAATAACCAACACAAGTAGGTAAAAACTAATGATATTTCCTTAAAAAATGCCAACAATTCAAAAAAAAAAAATAACGTACACAAATCATTAAAAATTAAAAGAGAATCACTTATTTTTGCTTACAGAACAAAATAAACGACTTTAAAAATTGAATTCTAATGAAAGTCTATATTTTTTATGTTGTTATTTTTGAAACAAAGAACGGAAATAGCCATTTAAAAAAACTGAACATTGAACAAATGTTTTTTCATTTAAAAACGAATAAACGTAAAAATTTTTAAATAATCTACAAACAGTTAGTTAATGACATAATTTTTTGAGTGTATTTAATTATTATGTTATTAACCTTCAAGGCCTTATGAAAGTGCCGCGAAAAAAATATATATATTTTTTTTTAAATATTACAAGTTATAAACAATTGAATAGTTCATGCGAATAAGGACGAATAGACCACTTTTTCGCAAACACGTTTTTTTGCATAAATGCATTTTATTAGCAGAGCCCTACAATCCTATGCAGAAATTTTGGGGAAATTTTGACTTTTAAGGCTAAAAAAATGACTTTAAAAGTGCAATAATTCGTATATTTTTATATTTTTGTTTAAATTGGGAGTGAACTAACGCACAATTTTGATTAAATACAACACAAAAACATACAAAAATTTTACTTTCGGTAACAATGTGTTAAAAGAACATGACGAGGAACAAACCACACTTATTATATTGGCAAAAAATTTTACCGTTCTTAAGTTATAAGACTTTAAAGTGTGGAAAGCAAAAAGGGCGAATATCCATCCTTAACAAAATATTATATAAAAATTATTTAGCTGCGAGTTTAAAATTGATATTAGCTAAAATTTGAAATTGTACACAAAAAAAAAAACAATCTTAGCACATACAAACAAATTAACCAGATTTGTGAAAAAAAATCTTCAGTGTTACCGCGTAATTAAGATCATATAACCACGAATACATGGTCTAAACATATTTTAACCGTCTTTTGAATTATTTTATTTCGGAAAACAAATCTTTAAACATATTTTATAGTCAAGGGTTAATATTATAATTTCTAAAAATGTTTTTAGTGTCATAAAGAATTACTACTGCATCAAAAGGCGGGAATATTAAAAAAAAAAGTTTTTTTGCATGTCCTTGCAATCCTTAAATAGTGTATCCTCGAAGTCCTTAAAGAGTTACAAACAAATACCAACCATAGTTCGTCAAGTTTTGCAAGTCTCGTGAAAATGTAGTCAAAATCTGCTGCAAAATAACACATTTTTATTCAAATTTCAATACATTTTTTTGGATATTCGCCCTTTTTCCATTTAAGCAAAAAATTTAAGTCCAATTTTTGGCAAGTTCTCTTTCGAATACCTTACTAAAATTTTGTATATAGGTAGATGTGACTTAAACCTTTAAGCTAATACCAAAAAGTTGACAAAAATATTATTTTTTAACCGTTTCCTGCGTTTTTATTGTCCCCTGTAAAATTCTACAAATGGTCTATTCGTCTTTATTCGCATGAACTATTCAATTGTCCATTTATATTTATTAAAAAAAAAAAAAAACTTAGAAATATTTTAAGAGAAAAAAATTGAAGACCAAAATTTTTCTGTTATTTTTTTTTTGTTTTAAAGCTGTAAAAAAATAACGAAAATTTATTTTTTTTTTTACCTTGAAAATTTTTCAGAGATAAAAAAAATAAAATTAACTACTTTAAGTAACGGTTTCTACATTACACTACTTTTTTGTAAGTTGTTCAACTAACAACTTAAAATGTATAACGACTATTTAACAAAAATAGTTTTTTGATATTTTTCATACAAAAACAACTGATTTTGTGGTCGAAAACAAGTAACTACTGTAAAATATACAAACAACTAACATATAGTAACTTACATAATTTTCTAAGTGCAGGTTTGTTCCTTTTACCGTGGCTAAAATTTTGTGGGTCCTCGCCTGATCCGCCCAAATTTCATATTAATCCATAGGTGCTCACAGAACGATAATATTTAAATTTCTTATTGTTAATGGTTACCAGTTAGTAAAATTTCTTAATTTTAATTTAAAAAAAAATATTTTAAATTGTTTTCTTTTAACAATTGGTTTTAACTTTAAACAATTCAACTATTAAGAAGCCGTTTTAGTTATTCAACAAAACTTGAACAATAGCAGCAAATAAGAGGAAAAAACACGATTATTTCTCCAACCCTAAGTTCAACACAATGGAAGTTTAAGATAACACCTAAACGTTAAACAAAAAAACCAAATACACACATAAAAACAGTTAAGACCCACAAACAAAAAAAAAAAAAACAGAAAGAGAAACTACAATACAACAAGTTACAAAACCAAATATAAAGTGGCTTAACAACTTGATCAAGTATTTTACTAAAAGTTACATATACATACAAACGAATATTAAAAACATGTTTGCAACAAAAAGTACAACCAGTTGGAAGACGAACAAGACATTGTTAGTAAAACGGAAATAAAGGAAATCCGTTTACACATTTACTTTCAAATACAACAATCTAACACAAACACATAAATACACTTACCTAACCAAAAAATAAAAAAAAAAACTCTAGACAACATGCTGATATGCAAAATGCCACAAAAAGAGAAAAAAAGAGTTGAACAATATTGGGTGAAAAAAAAAAACAAATACCATAAATGTTAAGTTTTATATAAAAAAAAAAACCATAAAAAGTAGCTAACAAACAAAAAAAACAACTTTCTTATGTTGTTGCTGGCATTTAACAATAAGAAGAATAACAAAAAAACCAAAAGATGCCTAATACCCACAATTGTTGCCAGAAAAAGTGAAACAACAAAATCAACAAAGTAACCCCGCAAGTGCAATAATAACATTTACTGTCAACACAATAACCGAAAAACTAGAAAAAAGAAGAAAATTTTAACAACAATATACTACTTGTCTTTTTCATTTCATTTTATGCAAAATTTTCATTCATTTTCTTTTCATTTTTGGTATAGTTTTGACAAAGAAAAAAAACACTCAATTTTCTTGTTGTGTTTTTTAGTCATAATGGTTGAAATAGAATTTAGAGTATTACGAGGGTCGTTTTCGAATGATTTCAGTTTCGTTTCTTCAGCACGTTTAAAAATGCATTTATATTTTCAGATAATAAAATTATGTTTGGTCCTCGTATGCAACAATATAAACGGTTGAAATAAAATTTGTAACGAGGGCCGTTTAATTTTTGTTTTCAAATTATTTCACCGTCCGACAGCCAATATTAAACCTGAACCGGATGAAATACGTCTGAAAGTAGAGATCAAATGAAGTAAAACTACATTTACAGTTTTTCATTTCGTAATCCTGTTTCCTTTTAAAATGATTTCAAAGTTTTAAAGGATTACATTTTGTAAAATATTTTAATAATTGTTCTTATGCTAGGATGCCACTAACCGAGGCAAATGAAAGAGGAGGTTCTCCCCTAATTTTTCCATTTTTTTATTTTGCCATATCAGAATAAAAGAATGTGAAAAACGTCCTTTAAAAACTTAATCAAAATATTTTGTTGAAAATTTTTAATGATATTGAAAGATTAAGTTTTGAAAGGTTGTAACTTACCTTATTTTTCCTGGTATGTAAAAATAATAAAATAGGAAAATTAGGGGAGATCCTAACCTTTCATTTGCCATTACTAGTGGCATCCTAGGACAAATACAAATATTAAAAAAATATTTTATAAAATTTAATCTTCTAAAACTTTGAAGTCCTTTTAAAAGGAAACAGGATCACGAACTGAAAAACTGTAAATGAGGTTTTACTACATTTAGTCTCTGGTTTCAAACGTATTTTATCCAGTTCGTGTTTAACGACTGTTTTTAATTTTTTTCGGACGGTGTTTTCAATTTAGTTTATCATTAAAATTTTTAATAGTTAAAATTTTAATATTTTCCAATCCCTGTAATATCTTTACCGCCCCTCGCATATAATACTATTTGAAATGTGTGTTTAAGAATTTGTCTTTTGTTATTTGATTGTTAAGTATTTTGTCAACAATGTTTTGTAGTTGTGTCAACTTGAAAAAAAGTGATTTTACATTTGAATACAACACAAAAAATATGTTGATGAAGTATTTGTTTGCACATTTTATTTTCTTGTGGCAAATTAAGATGTTTTAATATTGACTTTTTAGCATATACTTATGTACTTATTTGCAACAATAAGAAAAACTTCCAGGATGCATAAATATTAGAGTGAAGCAACATTATTATTTTTTTTTTTGGTCTAACAAATAACGAAAGTTTCAAAAGTTTTTCTAAATTTTAAAAAGCATTTCTTAATTTAAAAAAAAAAATTTTTAGTTTTTAAAAATATTTTTTTTAATTCTAAAGCATTTCTTCGAATTTAATGAATATTTATTTTTTAATTTTTCAGAACTTTTCTGATATTTTTTAGAGTTTTTCTAAATTTTAGATTTTTTTAAATTTGTTTGCATTTGCTCTAGAATTAAGTCCATTCATATTTAACATTCTCACTTATTTCACAAAAATTCTGAACATTGATCTTTGATAAATTTAAGATTTGTCTTTTTGAATTGTTGTTGAGAATTACTGTTCAAGGAGCCAATGTTTTTTTTCATAAAAAAAAAAAAATCATAACACCATTTTTATTAAATGTATTAACATTTTTATCGCATTTTTGAAAATAATCATTTATTT
Organism: Pegoplata infirma; assembly: GCA_963921195.1. NCBI lineage: Eukaryota > Metazoa > Arthropoda > Insecta > Diptera > Anthomyiidae > Pegoplata > Pegoplata infirma. The sequence goes on along the minus strand of CAWUER010000782.1, from coordinate 8,007 downwards.
CAAAATTTTCTTTTTATTCCCTCCACTCTAGTGATAGAGGGCAAGGTAGATTTATACAAGGTAAGATCCAATAACCTCACTAGTACGTTTTTTGACAAATTTGAAAACAATAATATTTACGAATTTTTAAAACGAAATAAAAATATTTTGTTCGGCATAAATGACTTGAGTTTATGCGCCATGAAATAACTCCCAATGAAATAAGTCCCAAGAAAAATAATGCAATAAGTCCCAAAAATTTCCATACGATTTGGGAGTTATTTCATAATGAAATAACTCCCAAATCTGCGGGGATTATTTCATTTTTTTTGGAAGTTATTTCATTTTTAAGTTTGGGAGTTATTTCATTATGCAATAACTCCCAAACTATTTTAATGAAATAACTCCCAACAGTTTTAGAGTAAATTATGAAAATAAAAATTTAAATTATTGAATTTTCAAGTTTCTTTAATTTTTCATTAAATATAATAAAAATTAGATATTTTCTTTAGTTATTTTCAGGAAAAGTTAATTTATTACGGGAAAAGTAAATGACCTCGAACTAGAATAAACTCTTTTTCAATGCTTTTTGAATTATCTTGTAAATAAATTCAGAAAACCATTCACTCAGAAGTACATCAATGTCAATCAAAATCCAAAAAAAAAAAAAAAAATACGTTTGCTTTAAAGCGAAATGCATGCTGCAAGTAATTGTGAAAAATTTCGAGTTCGTCTAACAATGGTTTTAATTTATGAAAATTAAGAGGTATTGTATGACAAACTGAAGATCCGCAACCGGTGTAATAAGAAGTTTTAGGATCCTGTTGGTTTGGCGGGTACATTATATTATTTAAAGTCTAGGCGAAATGGACTTTCGGTCTTTTACAACCCACTCACTCTTTTGTTTATTTTGAAATATATGTTGTTGGAATACGATTATATGTTCGAAAAGATTTGAATGCGTATGGGTGCGATTTTTTTTTAATTTTTTGTTAAAATCTCTTGTAAAAATTTTTCGCTTTCTTCACACCCATACTCATTTAAATCTTTTCAAACAAATAATCGTTTTGTTACTACATTTATTATACAGAATCCTGGAAGCTCTAAAAGGCTTCCAGGAATCTGCTTTTAAGTTTTATGCGTGGCTTGTTAACTGTTTTAACCAAGATGATTTTATATTTTTTTAATTTGAGTTCATATTTTTATGGAGTTTATTTCTGTTCTTCTCGCAGCCGCCAGAGGGACCTGCGATAAGTCAGCTATTGCATGAAATATTATACTGATATCATTCAAATATTAAAAGAAATTTTATCAATGTGTCTGCATCCCAAAAAATTTGAGAAGGGATTGTAGGCCCTTCAGAGATTTGTTTTTTAAAGAGATACAATTAAAGTTTTTTTGTGATTTAAATAGTTAAAAATTTTATATTCAAAAAAAATTGGGATTTATTTCATTTCGATTGGGAATTATTTCGTTGGGACTTTTTTCATTTTTTGTTAGGGACTTATTTCATTTTTCTTGGGACTTATTTCATATTTTTGGTTTGGGGGATATTTCATTTTATTTGGGATTTATTTCATTGGGAGTTATTTCATTGGGAGCTATTTCATGGCGCCTTACACTAAACTTTTTATGCTTAAAAATATTTTAATTTTTTGTAATTTTTGTCGTGGAAAATAAATGAATTTCGTTTGAATTTCAATATTTTTTTTATAATTTAGTTAGTTTTAAAATTTTAAAGTCTTATTGTTAGTTCTAAAATTTTAAAGTCTTAAAAAGCGTTTAAATTTGTTAATGTGCGCATTGAACATTTAAGCGTTTTTGCCGACTAAAATGATTTTAAAAGAAAATTGTTTTCATTTACTTCACTAAAATATTACCTTATATAAATCTACCTTGATAGAGGATATATATAAGTTTGTCATTCCGTTTGTAACACCTCGAAATATTGGTCTACGACCGTCTGTCTGTCTGTCTGTCTGTCTGTCTGTCTGTCTGTCTGTCTGTCTGTCTGTCTGTCTGTCTGTCTGTCTGTCTGTCTGTCTGTCTGTCTGTCTGTCTGTCTGTCTGTCTGTCTGTCTGTCTGTCTGTCTGTCTGTCTGTCTGTCTGTCTGTCTGTCTGTCTGTCTGTCTGTCTGTCTGTCTGTCTGTCTGTCTGTCTGTCTGTCTGTCTGTCTGTCTGTCTGTCTGTCTGTCTGTCTGTCTGTCTGTCTGTCTGTCTGTCTGTCTGTCTGTCTGTCTGTCTGTCTGTCTGTCTGTCTGTCTGTCTGTCTGTCTGTCTGTCTGTCTGTCTGTCTGTCTGTCTGTCTGTCTGTCTGTCTGTCTGTCTGTCTGTCTGTCTGTCTGTCTGTCTGTCTGTCTGTCTGTCTGTCTGTCTGTCTGTCTGTCTGTCTGTCTGTCTGTCTGTCTGTCTGTCTGTCTGTCTGTCTGTCTGTCTGTCTGTCTGTCTGTCTGTCTGTCTGTCTGTCTGTCTGTCTGTCTGTCTGTCTGTCTGTCTGTCTGTCTGTCTGTCTGTCTGTCTGTCTGTCTGTCTGTCTGTCTGTCTGTCTGTCTGTCTGTCTGTCTGTCTGTCTGTCTGTCTGTCTGTCTGTCTGTCTGTCTGTCTGTCTGTCTGTCTGTCTGTCTGTCTGTCTGTCTGTCTGTCTGTCTGTCTGTCTGTCTGTCTGTCTGTCTGTCTGTCTGTCTGTCTGTCTGTCTGTCTGTCTGTCTGTCTGTCTGTCTGTCTGTCTGTCTGTCTGTCAGTCTGTCTGTCTGTCTGTCTGTCTGTCTGTCTGTCTGTCTGTCTGTCTGTCTGTCTGTCTGTCTGTCTGTCTGTCTGTCTGTCTGTCTGTCTGTCTGTCTGTCTGTCTGTCTGTCTGTCTGTCTGTCTGTCTGTCTGTCTGTCTGTCTGTCTGTCTGTCTGTCTGTCTGTCTGTCTGTCTGTCTGTCTGTCTGTCTGTCTGTCTGTCTGTCTGTCTGTCTGTCTGTCTGTCTGTCTGTCTGTCTGTCTGTCTGTCTGTCTGTCTGTCTGTCTGTCTGTCTGTCTGTCTGTCTGTCTGTCTGTCTGTCTGTCTGTCTGTCTGTCTGTCTGTCTGTCTGTCTGTCTGTCTGTCTGTCTGTCTGTCTGTCTGTCTGTCTGTCTGTCTGTCTGTCTGTCTGTCTGTCTGTCTGTCTGTCTGTCTGTCTGTCTGTCTGTCTGTCTGTCTGTCTGTCTGTCTGTCTGTCTGTCTGTCTGTCTGTCTGTCTGTCTGTCTGTCTGTCTGTCTGTCTGTCTGTCTGTCTGTCTGTCTGTCTGTCTGTCTGTCTGTCTGTCTGTCTGTCTGTCTGTCTGTCTGTCTGTCTGTCTGTCTGTCTGTCTGTCTGTCTGTCTGTCTGTCTGTCTGTCTGTCTGTCTGTCTGTCTGTCTGTCTGTCTGTCTGTCTGTCTGTCTGTCTGTCTGTCTGTCTGTCTGTCTGTCTGTCTGTCTGTCTGTCTGTCTGTCTGTCTGTCTGTCTGTCTGTCTGTCTGTCTGTCTGTCTGTCTGTCTGTCTGTCTGTCTGTCTGTCTGTCTGTCTGTCTGTCTGTCTGTCTGTCTGTCTGTCTGTCTGTCTGTCTGTCTGTCTGTCTGTCTGTCTGTCTGTCTGTCTGTCTGTCTGTCTGTCTGTCTGTCTGTCTGTCTGTCTGTCTGTCTGTCTGTCTGTCTGTCTGTCTGTCTGTCTGTCTGTCTGTCTGTCTGTCTGTCTGTCTGTCTGTCTGTCTGTCTGTCTGTCTGTCTGTCTGTCTGTCTGTCTGTCTGTCTGTCTGTCTGTCTGTCTGTCTGTCTGTCTGTCTGTCTGTCTGTCTGTCTGTCTGTCTGTCTGTCTGTCTGTCTGTCTGTCTGTCTGTCTGTCTGTCTGTCTGTCTGTCTGTCTGTCTGTCTGTCTGTCTGTCTGTCTGTCTGTCTGTCTGTCTGTCTGTCTGTCTGTCTGTCTGTCTGTCTGTCTGTCTGTCTGTCTGTCTGTCTGTCTGTCTGTCTGTCTGTCTGTCTGTCTGTCTGTCTGTCTGTCTGTCTGTCTGTCTGTCTGTCTGTCTGTCTGTCTGTCTGTCTGTCTGTCTGTCTGTCTGTCTGTCTGTCTGTCTGTCTGTCTGTCTGTCTGTCTGTCTGTCTGTCTGTCTGTCTGTCTGTCTGTCTGTCTGTCTGTCTGTCTGTCTGTCTGTCTGTCTGTCTGTCTGTCTGTCTGTCTGTCTGTCTGTCTGTCTGTCTGTCTGTCTGTCTGTCTGTCTGTATGTATGTCTGTCTGTCTGTCTGTCTGTCTGTCTGTCTGTCTGTCTGTCTGTCTGTCTGTCTGTCTGTCTGTCTGTCTGTCTGTCTGTCTGTCTGTCTGTCTGTCTGTCTGTCTGTCTGTCTGTCTGTCTGTCTGTCTGTCTGTCTGTCTGTCTGTCTGTCTGTCTGTCTGTCTGTCTGTCTGTCTGTCTGTCTGTCTGTCTGTCTGTCTGTCTGTCTGTCTGTCTGTCTGTCTGTCTGTCTGTCTGTCTGTCTGTCTGTCTGTCTGTCTGTCTGTCTGTCTGTCTGTCTGTCTGTCTGTCTGTCTGTCTGTCTGTCTGTCTGTCTGTCTGTCTGTCTGTCTGTCTGTCTGTCTGTCTGTCTGTCTGTCTGTCTGTCTGTCTGTCTGTCTGTCTGTCTGTCTGTCTGTCTGTCTGTCTGTCTGTCTGTCTGTCTGTCTGTCTGTCTGTCTGTCTGTCTGTCTGTCTGTCTGTCTGTCTGTCTGTCTGTCTGTCTGTCTGTCTGTCTGTCTGTCTGTCTGTCTGTCTGTCTGTCTGTCTGTCTGTCTGTCTGTCTGTCTGTCTGTCTGTCTGTCTGTCTGTCTGTCTGTCTGTCTGTCTGTCTGTCTGTCTGTCTGTCTGTCTGTCTGTCTGTCTGTCTGTCTGTCTGTCTGTCTGTCTGTCTGTCTGTCTGTCTGTCTGTCTGTCTGTCTGTCTGTCTGTCTGTCTGTCTGTCTGTCTGTCTGTCTGTCTGTCTGTCTGTCTGTCTGTCTGTCTGTCTGTCTGTCTGTCTGTCTGTCTGTCTGTCTGTCTGTCTGTCTGTCTGTCTGTCTGTCTGTCTGTCTGTCTGTCTGTCTGTCTGTCTGTCTGTCTGTCTGTCTGTCTGTCTGTCTGTCTGTCTGTCTGTCTGTCTGTCTGTCTGTCTGTCTGTCTGTCTGTCTGTCTGTCTGTCTGTCTGTCTGTCTGTCTGTCTGTCTGTCTGTCTGTCTGTCTGTCTGTCTGTCTGTCTGTCTGTCTGTCTGTCTGTCTGTCTGTCTGTCTGTCTGTCTGTCTGTCTGTCTGTCTGTCTGTCTGTCTGTCTGTCTGTCTGTCTGTCTGTCTGTCTGTCTGTCTGTCTGTCTGTCTGTCTGTCTGTCTGTCTGTCTGTCTGTCTGTCTGTCTGTCTGTCTGTCTGTCTGTCTGTCTGTCTGTCTGTCTGTCTGTCTGTCTGTCTGTCTGTCTGTCTGTCTGTCTGTCTGTCTGTCTGTCTGTCTGTCTGTCTGTCTGTCTGTCTGTCTGTCTGTCTGTCTGTCTGTCTGTCTGTCTGTCTGTCTGTCTGTCTGTCTGTCTGTCTGTCTGTCTGTCTGTCTGTCTGTCTGTCTGTCTGTCTGTCTGTCTGTCTGTCTGTCTGTCTGTCTGTCTGTCTGTCTGTCTGTCTGTCTGTCTGTCTGTCTGTCTGTCTGTCTGTCTGTCTGTCTGTCTGTCTGTCTGTCTGTCTGTCTGTCTGTCTGTCTGTCTGTCTGTCTGTCTGTCTGTCTGTCTGTCTGTCTGTCTGTCTGTCTGTCTGTCTGTCTGTCTGTCTGTCTGTCTGTCTGTCTGTCTGTCTGTCTGTCTGTCTGTCTGTCTGTCTGTCTGTCTGTCTGTCTGTCTGTCTGTCTGTCTGTCTGTCTGTCTGTCTGTCTGTCTGTCTGTCTGTCTGTCTGTCTGTCTGTCTGTCTGTCTGTCTGTCTGTCTGTCTGTCTGTCTGTCTGTCTGTCTGTCTGTCTGTCTGTCTGTCTGTCTGTCTGTCTGTCTGTCTGTCTGTCTGTCTGTCTGTCTGTCTGTCTGTCTGTCTGTCTGTCTGTCTGTCTGTCTGTCTGTCTGTCTGTCTGTCTGTCTGTCTGTCTGTCTGTCTGTCTGTCTGTCTGTCTGTCTGTCTGTCTGTCTGTCTGTCTGTCTGTCTGTCTGTCTGTCTGTCTGTCTGTCTGTCTGTCTGTCTGTCTGTCTGTCTGTCTGTCTGTCTGTCTGTCTGTCTGTCTGTCTGTCTGTCTGTCTGTCTGTCTGTCTGTCTGTCTGTCTGTCTGTCTGTCTGTCTGTCTGTCTGTCTGTCTGTCTGTCTGTCTGTCTGTCTGTCTGTCTGTCTGTCTGTCTGTCTGTCTGTCTGTCTGTCTGTCTGTCTGTCTGTCTGTCTGTCTGTCTGTCTGTCTGTCTGTCTGTCTGTCTGTCTGTCTGTCTGTCTGTCTGTCTGTCTGTCTGTCTGTCTGTCTGTCTGTCTGTCTGTCTGTCTGTCTGTCTGTCTGTCTGTCTGTCTGTCTGTCTGTCTGTCTGTCTGTCTGTCTGTCTGTCTGTCTGTCTGTCTGTCTGTCTGTCTGTCTGTCTGTCTGTCTGTCTGTCTGTCTGTCTGTCTGTCTGTCTGTCTGTCTGTCTGTCTGTCTGTCTGTCTGTCTGTCTGTCTGTCTGTCTGTCTGTCTGTCTGTCTGTCTGTCTGTCTGTCTGTCTGTCTGTCTGTCTGTCTGTCTGTCTGTCTGTCTGTCTGTCTGTCTGTCTGTCTGTCTGTCTGTCTGTCTGTCTGTCTGTCTGTCTGTCTGTCTGTCTGTCTGTCTGTCTGTCTGTCTGTCTGTCTGTCTGTCTGTCTGTCTGTCTGTCTGTCTGTCTGTCTGTCTGTCTGTCTGTCTGTCTGTCTGTCTGTCTGTCTGTCTGTCTGTCTGTCTGTCTGTCTGTCTGTCTGTCTGTCTGTCTGTCTGTCTGTCTGTCTGTCTGTCTGTCTGTCTGTCTGTCTGTCTGTCTGTCTGTCTGTCTGTCTGTCTGTCTGTCTGTCTGTCTGTCTGTCTGTCTGTCTGTCTGTCTGTCTGTCTGTCTGTCTGTCTGTCTGTCTGTCTGTCTGTCTGTCTGTCTGTCTGTCTGTCTGTCTGTCTGTCTGTCTGTCTGTCTGTCTGTCTGTCTGTCTGTCTGTCTGTCTGTCTGTCTGTCTGTCTGTCTGTCTGTCTGTCTGTCTGTCTGTCTGTCTGTCTGTCTGTCTGTCTGTCTGTCTGTCTGTCTGTCTGTCTGTCTGTCTGTCTGTCTGTCTGTCTGTCTGTCTGTCTGTCTGTCTGTCTGTCTGTCTGTCTGTCTGTCTGTCTGTCTGTCTGTCTGTCTGTCTGTCTGTCTGTCTGTCTGTCTGTCTGTCTGTCTGTCTGTCTGTCTGTCTGTCTGTCTGTCTGTCTGTCTGTCTGTCTGTCTGTCTGTCTGTCTGTCTGTCTGTCTGTCTGTCTGTCTGTCTGTCTGTCTGTCTGTCTGTCTGTCTGTCTGTCTGTCTGTCTGTCTGTCTGTCTGTCTGTCTGTCTGTCTGTCTGTCTGTCTGTCTGTCTGTCTGTCTGTCTGTCTGTCTGTCTGTCTGTCTGTCTGTCTGTCTGTCTGTCTGTCTGTCTGTCTGTCTGTCTGTCTGTCTGTCTGTCTGTCTGTCTGTCTGTCTGTCTGTCTGTCTGTCTGTCTGTCTGTCTGTCTGTCTGTCTGTCTGTCTGTCTGTCTGTCTGTCTGTCTGTCTGTCTGTCTGTCTGTCTGTCTGTCTGTCTGTCTGTCTGTCTGTCTGTCTGTCTGTCTGTCTGTCTGTCTGTCTGTCTGTCTGTCTGTCTGTCTGTCTGTCTGTCTGTCTGTCTGTCTGTCTGTCTGTCTGTCTGTCTGTCTGTCTGTCTGTCTGTCTGTCTGTCTGTCTGTCTGTCTGTCTGTCTGTCTGTCTGTCTGTCTGTCTGTCTGTCTGTCTGTCTGTCTGTCTGTCTGTCTGTCTGTCTGTCTGTCTGTCTGTCTGTCTGTCTGTCTGTCTGTCTGTCTGTCTGTCTGTCTGTCTGTCTGTCTGTCTGTCTGTCTGTCTGTCTGTCTGTCTGTCTGTCTGTC
>CAWUER010000780.1:0-34619 GCA_963921195.1 Pegoplata infirma | reverse complement strand
CAAAACCCTGTCAGACCCATAATTTCCGTATCTCAAGAACTAAATAGAGCGAAACGGGAAAAAGTTTTGGATCAAAATCTATGGCGAGCCTTAAAAATCCAACAGGGTCTGGAGCCATGGGGGTCCGAACCCAATGGGGTCTGAACCCAATGGGGTCTGAACCCAATGGGGTCTGGACCTAATCAGTCCTCAAATGTGTATGAACTAAAATATAGTAAAATAATTCAGGGTTTTGCTTATAACTTTTGAACCACCGGACCGATTGAGCCGAAATTCAATACCAAACATACCTGAGGAAAGGCAAAGATACATTTTTTAAGATTTTCCAATTTGTTTACAGTTTTTAGTACCCCTCAAAAACTCCTTCGTTGTAAATTTTTAGATTTTTTTGATGACCCGTTCAAAAGATATAGAATTTTTAAAAATTGGTAGTTTGTTCCTTTACTCAAACTTCTTTTACTCATTAATTCTTCAATAATGGTCCAAATTTCAAATTTTTTTTTTCAAAATTTTTGTTTTTTTACGTACTTTTAAAAAAAAAATCCCAAAATATTCTTAAAAGCGCTCTAGTATGTGATTTTTAAGTTTTAAAATTTAAATCTGATTTTTGAAAATGTTTATACTCTTCGATTTTTTTGAAATTTTTTTGTGTAAAAGTTCTATCGATTCTACAAATTTTTTGTTTGCCAGTAGGATCGTGGATAACGATTAATACTATTTTTTAAAATTTTTTGAAAAAAATTTATTGTAATTTTCCAATCTTAAAATCATTATACCCTACACCACACTGTGGTACAGGGTATAATGAGTTTGTGCTGATGTTTGTAACTACCCGAAATATTGGTCCTAGACCCACTTTCAAGTATACCGATCGACTGAATCACTTTTTGAGTCGATTTAGCGATGTCCGTCCGTCCGTCCGTCTGTCCGTCTGTCCGTCCGTCCGTCCGTCCGTCTGTCCGTCTGTCCGTCCGTCTGTCTGTCCATGTAAACGGTGTAAACACGATACAGGTTAATCAATTGACTTAAAATTTAAAACTTAAGCCTCTTTTGGCCTAAGGACGAAGCCTATTGAAATTGGAAACAAATCGGTCCTTATTTAGACCTAGCCCCCATACAAAGGTCCTCTTTAATTTTGGCTCAAATGACTCTAATAACCGCATTTTAATAGGTATCTTTTCGAAATTTGGCATGTAATCATGTTTCATCCACACAAATCACCGTTCTGTATTTTAAAGAAATCGGACCAGTTCTTCTTGTAGCCCCATACAAACCACCTTCCCGATTTTCACATAAATCTCTCAAATTTCATGAAAATAGGAAATATTTAATTTTAATTCTGTTTGTGTATGTTAAACGCGTACTTTAATGACCATATCAATTTTGATTATCATCGGACCATTTTTGGACTTAGGTCCCATGTGAAAATTTCGCCGATATTCAGTTGAAGCGGTTTATTGTCAACAAAAAGAAGCCTATTCCACTCAAATTTGATTTGTGAGTGCTTTTTACACTTATTAAAGATTTGACAAAATATAGATCTAATCAGTCCATGTTTGAACTTGGAAGCCATTTTCCGGGAAACTCTGGTGTAGGGTATTATATGGCCGGTCTTGACCGACTATAATTTTCTTACTTGTTTTTACTGCTCCAATGGTGCGTCATAGAGGGGCCATTTCCAAGACTGACCCCCATTAATTTTTACATCTTAACATTTCTTCGGAACAAACTAATACCCTCCAATTCCTAAGGAGCTCCCACACAAATCGATATTTTTTAAAATTTGTTCCAACAGCTCTAACTGCCCTAAAAGTGATTTTAGAGCAATCAAATGTATGACCGACCCACAATATTTTTTTAGTCCAAACATTTTATCTGAACACACTTACCCTCTAACTTTAACTGTTAAGGCGGTTCCCATAATTTTTTTTTTTAAATTTGTTTTATTTAATCAGCTTCTACCGGTCCAATGGTGCGTCCGAGAGGGGTCATTAGTAAGACCGATCACCATTTATTTTTACCCTACAACATTTTTCTAAAACATACACAGAAAAAAATAAAAAAAATATTTAATTAAAAAATTCGTAGATTTAATTAAAAAATTAATTAAATCCGGACCAATAACTAAAATGCGCAAATAAATTAAAAATATTTGTATGTCGTTAATTAAAAATAAATGGATATTTATTTAATTAAAAACTTAATACTATAGATTAAAAAATTTAATTAAAAAAATTAAAATTTTAATTGTATAAATTAAAAAAATTAATTAAAAATATTAAATTAAAAAAAAAAAAAAATTGTAAAACATTCTTTTTGAATAAAATAGTTTAAAAAAAGATATTTCTTCAAACTTTACCAAATTTATTTATGCCGTAAAGACATAGTCAATGAGATGATTTTATAAAGTTGATTATAAACCTTTCATATGCATACACATAAAACTATAAACAAAATGAGAATTCAAAAACCTATGTGAAAAATAAAAAAAAACTTTCAACAAACTTTTTATACTTACATATGTATTTTTTTTGTATGTAATACAATGCAAGAGAAAAACACACACTCGCACACACACGGAAAACAAAACAAAAAAAAAATAAGTAAAGCTAGAAATTTAATTAAATATTTAATTATATAAATTAAATCCTTAATTAATATTAAATTTGAAAACAATTAAAATATTAATTAAAATAAAGTTAAAAATTTAATTAAACAATTAATTATATTAATTAAAAGTTTAATTAATATTAAATTAAAAAACAATTAAAATTTTAATTAAAATAAAATATACGATATTATTTTCTGTGTACCTACGGCCTATCTCCACTTCCTAAGTAGGCTTCCATTAAAAATTACATTTTTATAAAATTTGCTCCAACTGTTATTTGTACGTTGTATAGTAGTCTAGGCTGGTTGGTAAATTTTTAACGGTTTTTAAAATCTTCGATCAAAAATTGTTTATAAATATTCATCAAACTTTATGAATAACAAATATTAGGTAAATTATGACATTAAAATTTAAATAAATAAATAATAAAATCATTAGCTACCAACAAATTTTTGAATAGATTAAATTTTTATCAATATTTATTAACATATCACGTAAAATAAAATTTATCATACACTCATAAATATTAAACAATTAAACAGAATGAATAAGATTAATGATTATTTACATAATTATAAAAGTAAAAAATAAATAATAAAAAATAATAAAAAACAACAAAACAGTAAAAGTTCAAAAGAATAAAAATTTAACCGTTTTATGACAAATTAAATTTGTTTAAATTTATTAAACAATATTTTTTATTTGCGTTTTTTTTTTTTTAATTTTTTAAGTTTAGCAATAAATTGACCTACATAATTCTTGACGGATATACTTGTCAAAGAAATTAAACTAACAAAAAAAATTTCAACAGATGACTTTATAAATTGTTTTATTTAATGTAGGAACCGGCTTTTTTATGGGGTTGTCTTTTAAAATTTATTTTAAAAGAAAAGAAATTAAGACAATAAGGTTTGCATTTTATAGAATACTAGCTTACAATCCCGGTACTTCGTTACCGGTTGTATTGAATACCGGATAATAGAAGGATCAGGATTACTCTATCGATTTCCAAAAAATTCCCCTACGTAGTCTTTCTTTTATTTACTTGTGGACGTTTAAGTCTTCCATAAAAAAATATTTCAATGAATAATTTAAACAATAAAATTTGAATAACTTTGCTGGTACGTTATCATGTTCGTTCCGGGGGAAAAATATAATGACAATTTTCAAGCCCTTATGTCGGGATTTTGGATTTTGAATGAATAAATATTTCAGTGAAAAAAGAAATTGGAATAAAAAAAAATATGGAGTAAAAAAGCTAAACACCAAAAATTTTAGTTTAAAATATCATTCCATATTGTTCCCCGTTCTACTCCATTTCATTTCCAACTCCATCTTCTAAGGTCATTATTATAGGCACAAAAAAGTACCAAAAGTACACTTTATTACCCCCATTAGAAACGGAATTTAAAAAAGTACCTCTTCCAGAATGTTTTTTCTTCACCAAAGGATCCTACAATCCATAATCAATCCATTCAATTATCTAGGATCATTGTTTCAGCAAATATTTAAAGTACTTTTTATCCCCGTTAAGAAACGGAGTTTTCAAAAAGAACTTTTCCCAATCTCTTTTTTCACCGAAGGATTTTACATTCCAAATTTTAAGTTTCTGGGACCATTATATCAGGAAATAAATAAGTACACTTTTTTATTCCTCTTAACCCCTTTATTTTCCGAGAGGCGAACCTTTTCCAATTTCAAGTTTCTATGTTTATTATTGCAGGAAATAAAAAAGTACCAAAAAGTGTACTTTCGGTACTTTTAACAAAGGTACTTTGTATAAAAGGTACTTTTTATAAAAGGTACTTTTTATAAAAGGTACTTTTTATAAAAGGTACTTTTTATAAAACTTACTTTTGTAAAAGGTACTTTTTATAAAAGGTACTTTTTATAAAAGGTACTTTTTATAAAAGGTACTTTTTATAAAAGGTACTTTTTATAAAAGGTACTTTTTATAAAAGGTACTTTTTATAAAAGGTACTTTTTATAAAAGGTACTTTTTATAAAAGGTACTTTTTATAAAAGGTACTTTTTATAAAAGGTACTTTTTATAAAAGGTACTTTTTATAAAAGGTACTTTTTATAAAAGGTACTTTTTATAAAAGGTACTTTTTATAAAAGGTACTTTTTATAAAAGGTACTTTTTATAAAAGGTACTTTTTATAAAAGGTACTTTTTATAAAAGGTACTTTTTATAAAAGGTACTTTTTATAAAAGGTACTTTTTATAACAGGTACTTTTTATAAAAGGTACTTTTTATAAAAGGTACTTTTTATAAAAGGTACTTTTTATAAAAGGTACTTTTTATAAAAGGTACTTTTTATAAAAGGTACTTTTTATAAAAGGTACTTTTTATAAAAGGTACTTTTTATAAAAGGTACTTTTTATAAAAGGTACTTTTTATAAAAGGTACTTTTTATAAAAGGTACTTTTTATAAAAGGTACTTTTTATAAAAGGTACTTTTTATAAAAGGTACTTTTTATAAAAGGTACTTTTTATAAAAGGTACTTTTTATAAAAGGTACTTTTTATAAAAGGTACTTTTTATAAAAGGTACTTTTTATAAAAGGTACTTTTTATAAAAGGTACTTTTTATAAAAGGTACTTTTTATAAAAGTTACTTTTTATAAAAGGTACTTTTTATAAAAGGTACTTTTTATAAAAGGTACTTTTTATAAAAGGTCCTTTTTATAAACGGTACTTTTTATAAAAGGTACTTTTTATAAAAGGTACTTTTTATAAAATGTACTTTTTATAAAAGGTACTTTTTATAAAAGGTACTTTTTATAAAAGGTACTTTTTATAAAAGGTACTTTTTATAAAATGTACTTTTTATAAAAGGTACTTTTTATAAAAGGTACTTTTTATAAAAGGTACTTTTTATAAAAGGTACTTTTATAAAAGGTACTTTTTATAAAAGGTACTTTTTATAAAATGTACTTTTTATAAAAGGTACTTTTTATAAAAGGTACTTTTTATAAAAGGTACTTTTTATAAAAGGTACTTTTTATAAAAGGTACTTTTTATTAAAGTAACTTTTTATAAAAAAGGTACCATTATTTCAGTAAATAAAAAAAAGTACAAAAAATACACTTTTTTCCATTTTACCCCCGTAGAGTCAATAGTGGCAAAAACCCAGCGTTGGTGAACATTTTTTCCGGGAGGCGAACCTACATTACAAATTTTAAGTTTTTAGGACCATTATTTAAAAAAATATAAAAGGTACCAAAAGTACAGTTTTTTACCCTTTTTACCCCCTTAGAATCAACATTGGCAAAAATCCAGCCTTTGTAGATCTATATTCCGGGAGCTGAACCTACATTCCAAATTTTAAGTGTCTAAGACCATTATTTAAGGAAATATAAAAGGTACCAAAGGTACAGTTTTTTACCCTTTTTACCCCTTTAGAATCAACATTGGCAAAAATCCAGCTTTAGTCGATCTATATTCCGGGAGGTTAACATACAGTCCAAATTTCAAGACTCTGTGACAATTATTTCTGGAGATATAAAAAGTACAAAAAGCACAGTTTTTTACCCTTTTTACCCCCTTAGAATCAACATTGGCAAAAATCCAGCCTCAGTAGATCTATATTCCGGGAGGTGAACATACAGTCCAAATTTCAAGTCTCTGTGATCATTATTTCAGGAGATATAAAAAGTACCAAAAGTACAGTTTTTTACCCCTTTTGTCCCCTTAGTATCAACATTGGCAAAAATCCGGCCTTTCTGGATCTATATTCCGGCAGGTGAACATACAGCCCAAATTTCAAGTCTCTATGACCATTATTTCAGGAGATATAAAAAGTACCAAAAGTACAGTTTTTTACCCTTTTTACCCCCTTAGAATCAACATTGGCAAAAATCCAGCCTTAGTGGATCTATATTCCGGGAGGTGGACCTACAGTCCAAATTTCAAGTCTCTAGCTTCAGCGGTTTGGGCTGGGCGATGATGAATGAGTATGTCAGTCAGTCAGTCAGTCAGTCAGTCAGTCAGTCAGTCAGTCAGTCAGTCAGTCAGTCAGTCAGTCAGTCAGTCACATTACTCTTTTATATATATAGATAGATTTTACTAACAATAAGAAAATTTTGCTTTAATAAACAATATTTTATAATTGCAAAATACTACAACCAGAATTTCAAAGGCTCAAGGTTCAAGGTTCATACTGCGAGCGTGAAAAGAAAGTGTAAAGGGCAATGGTAGATGCAAATTTGTTAAAGACCAAAATTAACAATAACAAGTAGAAATGTTAAATTCGATTTGGCCGAATTTATTATTACACTCACAGCAAAATACGGTTGTCTCAACCGTAAAAGGTTCCAACCTCAGACTGAGGTTTCGGCAACCGGAAAATATACGGTTGTAGCAACCGACAATTTACAGTTGTGGCAACCGGCAAATGTCGGTTGCAGCAACCTCAAATAACGGCATTTCCCGGTTATGGCAACCGTATTGCCGGTTGTCCCAGCCGTAGCTGTTTTTAATAAATTTTCAATATTATACAAAATTACAAAGAAATCCCAACTAAAAAAACACGTTTTTATACCCTCCAACTACAGTATGGGGGTATACTCACTTTGTCATTCCGTATGTAACGCATCGAAATATCGGTCGGGGACCCCATAAAGTATATATATTATTGATCAGTGATCGATTCTAAGACATTCTAGCGATGTCCGTCCGTCCGTCCGTCCGTCTGTCTGTCCGTCCGTCCGTCCGTCTGTAGTTAACACGATGCAGTCCAAAATAAAAGAGCTAGGAACCTCAAGTTTGGCACAAATATGTCTTATGTTCCTAGGCAGGTTAAGTTCGGAAATTGGCAAAATCGGACCAGGGGGAAAAAAGTTCCCCCTTGAAGAACTAAACCAACCTCTAAAAAATACACGTTTTTACATGTTTTTTTTGTATTTTTGTTAAATAAATGAAACATTTGGTATACTTATCGCGATGGGAAGGTGCTCTCAACGTGCCCCACTGACCCTATGAACTCCCCCCCCCAAAAAAAAAGAAACGCCTCTGTCAATTTTTTTTTTTTTTTTTTACATTTTGGAGGGTATAAAAGATTCGGCACAGCCGAATTTAACACTCTCACTTGTTTAATTTATTTTTTTGTTTTTTTTATTGTTTTTAAAAAAATATAGTAATTTAAACGTCTTAATACTAAAAATATTTAATAAATGTTACATTTTAAAGTTGTATTAATACGTATGATTAAAATCCCATACAACGAATTATTCTCCTAAAAATCTGAGACTTTTTCT
This sequence comes from Pegoplata infirma, assembly GCA_963921195.1. NCBI lineage: Eukaryota > Metazoa > Arthropoda > Insecta > Diptera > Anthomyiidae > Pegoplata > Pegoplata infirma. The sequence goes on along the minus strand of CAWUER010000780.1, from coordinate 26,747 downwards.
TTAGGAGAATGTTTCAGAATCTGAGACTTTTTCTACAGGAAAACTGTCTCAGGATCTGAGACTTTTTGTATAGGAAAAATTTTAAAGAATCTTACTTTTTTTCTATATATTTCAGATTCGGAGACATTTTTTCTATCGAAAAAGTCTCAGATTCTTAGACATTTTTTCTATAGCAAAAGATTCAGATTCTGAGGCATTTTTTCTATAGAAAAAGTCTCAAATTCTGCAACATTTTCTCTATGGAAAAAGTCTTAGATTCTGAAACTTTTTTTCTATAGAAAAAGTCTCAGATTCTGAGAAATTTTTTCTAAAGAAAAAGTCTCAGATTCTGAGAAATTTTTTCTATAGAAAAAGTCTCAGATTCTGAGACATTTTTTCTATAGAAAAAGTCTCAGATTCTGAGACAATTTTTCTTTCGAAAAAGATACAGATTCGGAGTCATTTTTTCTATAGACAAAGTTACAGATTCTGAGTAATTTTTCTATAGAAAAAGTCTTGGATTCTGAGACATTTTTTCTGTAGAAATAGTCTTAGATTCTGAGAAATTTTTTAAAGAAAAAGTCTCAGATTCTGAGACATTTTTTCTATAGAAAAAGTCTCAGATTCTGAGATATTTGTTCTATTGTAAAAGTGTCAGATTCTGAGATATTTGTTCTATTGTGAAAGTGTCAGATTCTGAGACATTTTTTCTATAGAAAAAGTCTCAGATTCCGAGACATTTTTTCTATACAAAAAGTCTCAGGTTCTGAGACAGTTTTTCTATAGAAAAAGTCTCAGGTTCTGAGACATTTTTCTATAGAAAAAGTCTCAAATTCTGCAACATTTTCTCTATGGAAAAAGTCTTAGATTCTGAAACATTTTTTCTATAGAAAAAGTCTCAGATTCTAAGACAATTTTTCTATAGACAAAGTCTCAGATTCTAAGACAATTTTTCTATAGAAAAAGTCTCAGATTCTAAGACAATTTTTCTATAGAAAAAGTCTCAGATTCTAAGACAATTTTTCTATAGAAAAAGTCTCAGATTCTGAGACAATTTTTCTATAGAAAAAGTCTCAGATTCTGAGACAATTTTTCTATAGAAAAAGTCTCAGATTCTGAGACAATTTTTCTATGGAAAAAGTCTCAGATTCTGAGACAATTTTTCTATAGAAAAAGTCTCAGATTCTGAGACAATTTTTCTATAGAAAAAGTCTCAGATTCTGAGACAATTTTTCTATAGAAAAAGTCTCAGATTCTGAGACAATTTTTCTATAGAAAAAGTCTCAGATTCTGAGACAATTTTTCTATAGAAAAAGTCTCAGATTCTGAGACAATTTTTCTATAGAAAAAGTCTCAGATTCTGAGACAATTTTTCTATAGAAAAAGTCTCAGATTCTGAGACAATTTTTCTATAGAAAAAGTCTCAGATTCTGAGACAATTTTTCTATAGAAAAAGTCTCAGATTCTGAGACAATTTTTCTATAGAAAAAGTCTCAGATTCTGAGACAATTTTTCTATAGAAAAAGTCTCAGATTCTGAGACAATTTTTCTATAGAAAAAGTCTCAGATTCTGAGACAATTTTTCTATAGAAAAAGTCTCAGATTCTGAGACAATTTTTCTATAGAAAAAGTCTCAGATTCTGAGACAATTTTTCTATAGAAAAAGTCTCAGATTCTGAGACAATTTTTCTATAGAAAAAGTCTCAGATTCTGAGACAATTTTTCTATAGAAAAAGTCTCAGATTCTGAGACAATTTTTCTATAGAAAAAGTCTCAGATTCTGAGACAATTTTTCTATAGAAAAAGTCTCAGATTCTGAGACAATTTTTCTATAGAAAAAGTCTCAGATTCTGAGACAATTTTTCTATAGAAAAAGTCTCAGATTCTGAGACAATTTTTCTATAGAAAAAGTCTCAGATTCTGAGACAATTTTTCTATAGAAAAAGTCTTAGATTCTGAGACAATTTTTCTATAGAAAAAGTCTCAGATTCTGAGACAATTTTTCTATAGAAAAAGTCTCAGATTTTGAGACAATTTTTCTGTAGAAAAGGTCTCAGATTCTGAGACAATTTTTCTATAGAAAAAGTATCAGACTCTGAGAAAATTTTTCGATAGTCTCAGATTCTAAGACATTAGCCTATAGAAAAGTCTCAGATTTTGAGACATTTTTCCAATAGAAAAAGTCTTGGATTTATAGTAATTTTTTCTATAGAAAAAGTCCCAGGTTTTGAGACATTTTTCCTAAAGAAGAGTTTTGATTGTGGGATATTTTTCCCACAGAAAAAGACACAGATTTTGAGACATTTTTTGTACAGGAAAAGTCTCATACACTGAGCCATTTTTTCTTAAGAAAATTTCTCATATTTTCACACAAATGTTCTAAAGATGACCAGTGATAGTTACCAGTTTCATATTGCGATTTCAAAGGTACACAGAGAAAAATAAATTTCCAACTGAATTCTTCAGTTGTAGCAACTCAAAATTTGGTTGCTGCTACTAAATTTTACTGTGGCAGACGAATTTTTTAGTTGTTTCAATTAAGAGACTGTTGTATTAACAAAATTTAGTTGTAACTACCGATATTTAGTTGTTTTAACCTTAATACAAATGCATCAACCGAATTTTTGTTGCAACAACTGAATTTCAGTTGGAAATTAGCAAATTTGTTTTCTGTGTGTATTTGCGGTGGGAGCCACCATCAGGTTCATTTCAAAATCTGCTAAATAACGCCTTCCAAATTTTGGGAAATTGTTGACCAAGATGGAAAAACTGCAAGATAAAACAGTTTGCATGAGAAAGAAATGTTTTTTTTAAGATTTATAATGTTACTTACGTAATTCTGCGATGAAATTTCGTTATTTAAAGCGATGGACATCTCTTTTGACTATCTTTATTTAATAGAAATTTTTTTATTTAATATTTTTTTTGTGACGTTTCAAAAGCAGACACAAATTAAAAAAAAAGTTATTTCAACCTCAACTAACGGTTGCTACAACCGAGCATTTGAAGTTGTGGCAACCGGCAAATGCCGTTATTGACGGTTGCTACAACCGGGGTTTGCAGTTGTAGCAACTTTTTTTTTAATTTTGTGGCAAATGGCACAAAAATATTTTAAAAAAGTTATAACAACCTCAATTTAAGGTTGCTGCAACCGCGTACGGTTGAGACAACCGCAAGCCGGTTACGACAACCGTATTGCGGTTGTGGCAACCTCATTCCAACCGATTTTTTATGTGAGTGTACCCTTAACAAGGCCCGTTTTAAGTGAAAATAAATTTTCTAACGTGAAAATATTTAACAATTTTGATTGAATAAAAAACTTTTTTAGAAATTAAAAAATTATCTTTCCGAATCAAGAAATTTGCGTATTTTTTTGCATATTTTGGTGCAAATGTATATTTTAGCATATTTTGGTTTTAAATGCATATTTTCAATTTTTAAGTGCATATTTTTGCATATTTTGGCATATATTAGCAAAAACACAAATTAAAATTTATTTATTTCAAAAAGTATTTCAAATTTTAAAAATTTATTTTAAAAAAAAGAAAATTTTTTTTTTTTTTAATTTTTTTTTTTTTTAAATTTCTAAAAAATCGTACATAAAGTCTTAAATGTTACTATTTAAGCCGGCGTTATTTTTTGCCTTTTAAGAAGTTTTTCGTATAAAAACAAGATTTTTATTGCACACAATTTATTTTTTAGTGCATATTTTTAGGCTTTTTAGTGCACATTTTCGATTTTTTAGTGCATAAAAGTCGCATCTCTACAAATGACTTTTTAACCACTAAACCGATTTTTCTGAAATTCAACACCAACCAGACCAAGGGAACGACAAATATATATGCCAAGTTTCAGCAGCCTCAGAATTTTCTTACAAAAGTTAGCGTGTTTTTAATTTAGCATGTTTTTAAATTCACGAAAAACCCCTAGCCGAAATTCACTCTTTTGCTTATAACTTTTGAAGTACTGGAACGATTTTGCTGAATTGTAATACCAATCTGAGCAAGTGAATGGCTAACACATATGCCAAACATCAGCAGCCTCAGTAAAGTCTTTCAAAAGTTAGCGTGTTTTCAACAGACAGACGGACATCGATAGATCGTCTTAAAATCGATCCAGGATTATGAATATACTTGTATAGTGTCATAACTCAAAATGTTTGATTTTACAGAAAACCTGTTTAAAGTTTACAATTGAAACTTGGTTTACATTGCAAAAGGCCCGTACATAGAACATATTATAATGGCGTGTTCTCTTCTCAAACAGTGAGTTTAAAAGATATTAATACGAATTTTTGACACAATATAAAGCAGGATATAACAAAAAAGTCTGTATTGTTTACCCAAAAACGACGTATTTTGAGTTATGACACTATACAAGTAAATGAGCTATATATACTTTTTGGGGTCCTAGACCAATATTTCGAGGTGTTACAAACGGAATGACAAACTTATTTATACCCTCTATCTCTAGAGTGGAGGGTATAAAAACCCTTATTATTATAAATCGAGTGTTATTTTAAAAAATGCAGTCTAAGAAATTTATAAAGCTCAAAATTTAAGCTTAATAGCATGCAGATTGAGTTAATAATAAATTTACTATGAGAGTTGAATTGGAAAATGATATTATTTAAAAACATGTTTAATTTTTTTTTTAATATTATTAAGTTGATTTTTTTAAAACTCACAATTTTGCATTTTTAGCAATGGTCAAATAGTTTTTACAAATAATTTTTACAAGGACCCAAACAAAAATAAATAATCAATAACTACAGTTGGAGAAATTTGTATGTTTTGACTTCCAAAATATTTCTTTACTTCCATATCATAACAAGAGAAGTATCTCAACCGTTATGAACCGATTTGCCTGAAATTTAAAATATACATAAAAGAGACGATTTTAAGGTTGGGGTGTCTCGGCATATCTGCCATATTAGTGTTTAAAGATTTCGTTGTCCCCTTATGAAACAATGTGGACCTTCGGGAAAATTTCGAACTTACAGGAATATCGTCTAGAGCAAAAATACGTGTCGACTTAAATTTAAACTTATTTAGGCATTAAAAAACCTGTCTTCTTACATGAAAACATCATATAGTTTCTTAGAAAGAAATGGCTGAAAAAATAAAAAAAAAACGATTTTTTCGACATTTTTTTACCAATTTTTTTAACCCTTAGGTTAGGTTAGGTTGTAAGTGGCTGCTGACGTTTTACGTCAACACACGTAGACTCTGAGGTCCATTGTGATACCACGGGACCGTAATAGGTTTCCCTACTAGTCCCTGTCGTTAAACCATTTTGAGCTTCTTATAAAACTCCTTAGATGTTGAATTTTGACATCCAACAAATCAGAAAGATCGTACAGCTCCCTAGATCCCAGTGAAGCAAGTCTCTGACCAGAGAGCGCCGGGCAATGTCAAATAAAGTGTTCGATAGTTTCCAACTCCTCTTCATCCATGCAACTTCGGCAAAAGTCATTCGACGGCACATTTAACCGCTCTGCGTGCTTCCCTATACGACAGTGTCCGGTAATTATAGAAACCACCGTCGAAATCTCTCCTCTTGGAAGCGATATCAGCTCACTTGTGCGCCCCTGATTAAGAGAAGGCCAAATCAGTCGTGTTGTCTCACACGTCCATCCATTTGCCCATCTTTGATTAGTCTCCGTCGCAGAACAAAGCCGTAGGTTTTGCTTGCAAGTTTCTAGAGGCATACCAACACATTCCAATTCTGTTGGAACCTGTAAGGTAGTTCCTAGTCTTGCAAGCTCATCGGCTTTGCAATTCCCTGGAATGTCTCTGTGCCCTGGGACCCATATGAGTCGTATGTTAAACTGCTTGGCCATCTCATTTAAAGACGTGCGGCAGTTAAGGGCAGATCTTGTTTTCAGAAACATTGAATCCAGAACTTGACCGCGGCTTGACTGTCAGTATAGATATTGACTGCGGTTGTAGACAAGACATTGCAGCTCAACCAGTCAGCCACTTCTTTTATTGCCAGCATCTCTGCCTGGTAAACACTGCAATGATCTGGCTATCTGCGAGCCAGGCTCAACCCAAGCTCTTCCGAATAGACTCCAAAGCCCACTTGTTCGTGCAGCCTCGATCCATCTGTGTAAAAATTTATTGTAGCTCCACTACCCGGAGTATCCCCCATCCAAGACTCCCTGGATGGTATCATAGTGGTAAAGTGGCGCTCAAAGAGGCTCAAATAGGGAGCACAGTCCACATTTTGTGGTATTGTTATCTTTTCAAGATTGCGCTATGGCCACAATCACTGCTCCTCCATTGCAGCGTGCTATTAAGTCGAATTGCCGACGCAGCCGCATACTGCCTACCCAATATGTCCAAGGGTATCAGGTGAAGGAGGATTTCTAATGCAGCCGTAGGTGTAGTACGAAGAGCACCAGTGATGCACATTGACGCCATTCTCTGTACCTTCGTGATAAAGACAAAGTTCGCTTTTGTTTCTAAAGCAGGCCACCAGACAATGATTCCATACAGCAAAATTGGACGCACCACTGCTGTATAGATCCAATGAACGACTTGAGGGCTAAAACCCCATCGTTTTCCAATGGCCCTTTTACAGGAATACAAAGCAATCGTTGCTTTTCTCACTCGTTCCTCAATATTACGCCTGAAATTCAGCTTCCTATCTAGAAATACTCCAAGATACTTGGCTCCATCTGAGAAGGTGATTTCAGTACCGTCCAGAGAAATAGGATCAAAAGCAGGAATCTTATTTTTCCTTGTAAACAAAACAAGCTCTGTTTTACTAGGATTAACTCCTAGACCACAGTCTCTTGCCCATTTAGACAGATCTTTCAGAGAACCCTGAAGAATGTCCCGCAATGTTGGCAGATGCTTCCCCTTTACCGCTATCGCGACATCGTCAGCATATGCGACAACATGACAACCTCGTGCTTCTAGAGATAGTAGCATTGAATTCAGTGCCAGGTTCCAAAGAAGCGGCGAAAGAACACCTCCTTGTGGTGTGCCCCTATTGACAAATCGAGATATGACGGACGCTCCCAATTCAGACGTTATACGTCTATTGGCAAGTAGGTTTTCCACCATTAAAACGATTTCACGCTTTACTTCCAGACCAGACAATGCCATTATTATCGATTCTGGGATGACATTATTAAAAGCCCCCTCAATATCAAGAAAGGCCACCATAGTGTACTCCTTTACCGAAAGCGATCTCTCGATAGTACCAACGAGCTCATGAAGAGCTGTTTCCGTTGATCGTCCCTTGCTGTATGCATGTTGCTTTGTCGAAAGCAACCTCGGGTCAATCACTCTACGCAAATATGAGTCTATCATTCGTTCCATTGTCTTTAAAAAAAAGAAGACAGACTAATTGGTCTGAAATCCTTCGGAGCTGTGTGGGAACTTTTCCCAGCCTTCGGGATAAATACGACTCTGGTATCCCTCCATTTTAAAGGAATATACGACCAGTTGATGCATGCTGTGTATAGATTATACAGCAACGGGGCTATATAGTCCAACACTTGCTGCGACTCAGCCGGGATTATACCATCAGGTCCCGGGGATTTATAGGGCCTGAAGCTTTTTATCGCCCAGATTAATGTTGGCATATTTATTATTTCCGAAGCAATTTCAGATGCTTGGGCGTCAGAACGTTCCAAAGCTTGAAACGGCGTCATGGAATTGCCCGGAAAATGCGTGTTTAAAAGGAGATCCAGCCCACTGGAGGAAGACCACACCCCATTAGGATCTTTCAGGTATCCTAGGGTGCAAGGAGAAGAAGCCAGAACCTTGCGCAGCCTGGATGCCTCAGAAACGTCTTCTATGTTTCCACAGAAGTTTTTCCAAGAATCACATTTTGCATTTCTGATCATCTTTTTATAACTCTTAAGTTGCAGCCTGTATGCAGACCAGTCCTCGTCCGCTCTTGAAAATTTAGCCTTATTAAAGAGCTTTCTGCAGGAATCTCTGCTCGTCTGCAACTCATTTGACCACCAAGGTGGTTTTTTTTCCCTCTAGGCTTTGCAGAAGGGCAAGACACATCCAGGCACCTATTACAAACATTTGTTATATGGTCAACCAGACAGTCAATTTCCGCTAAACTATGCGGTTCAGATAGGGGTACTTCATCCAAAAGCAAAGAAAAAGTCTACCTATATTTCACCAAGTTTGTTCTTCTCAGATTTCTAGAGACTGTCTCAACCGGGGCACGCTCCCTGAGTAAAAACTCAATGTAGCGATGATCTGAGAAAGAATGCTCTTCCAAAACTCTCCAGTCATCAATTCTATCAGACAATGTATCTGATACAAGTGTTACGTCAAGAACCTCTTGCCGCGTACTTGTAACGAAAGTTGGTTCACTACCCTTGTTACAAATATACAGGTTAGTGCTTAACAAAAACTCTAAAAGTGATTCGCCTCTATCATTTGTGTCTGTACTTCCCCATATCGAATGATGTGCATTAGCATCACAGCACACTAGTAACTGGTGTCCCCTAGATTCAGACTCCCGAATCAGACCGCCAACCTTCTCCGGGGGTATTGGCCCCGGATTAGGAAAATACGCAGAGGCGAGCCAAATAGATTTCCCATGAAGCTCTAAGCTAGCCGCTGTAACATCCATATCACTAAAAGTTGATAAAAAGAATATATTTAAGCCATTTTTCGCCAAGATGCAGGCTCTTGGTGAGCCCTCACCTTTGGCAACCATCAACTTAAACCCAGGGGTCTTCAATCCGCAAACCCTGCCACCCCGCACCCAGGGCTCTTGGATAAAAACCAAGTCAACTGCTCCTGTCGTCAGGCGCAGCAATAGTGCAGCTGAGGCTGCCTTACAGTGATGGAGGTTTATTTGTAGGAACCGCAACATCTTGCTTTTTTTCCACCATCCTTTCCACCACCGTGTTATTGGCTTCATCCTCCGTGTTATCATAGAGGTCGCATTCGTCCCCAGATTCGGTTTCGAATAAGCCAGATATGTGTCCCATCTGTTCTGAATCGGAGGCAACAGAACTCTCCGAATTCCACACTGCATGGGCCTCGTCCTGAATGTCACCCATTGTGGCATCAGCTTTATCCTCCGTGCCATCACAGAGTTCGCATTCGTTACCAGATTCGGTTTCGAAAATGCCAGATGCATCTCCCATCAGCCTAGAATCGGTCAGCTGAATATCAACCTTTTCCAGATTCTCCTCCCCAGCCGACTCTGCCACTGGCTTGTCTGCGTCCAAAATAAGCTTCTGGTCGCCCTTGTAGACATTGACTCTTATATGAAAAAAGCCAAATCTAATAATGCCGTCAGTCCTGGCTAAAAGCGGAAGCGATTCCTCATTAACCAAGACCACTGCTTGACGACGAGCGCCCTCCATCTCACCCAATCTGGCAATTTGCCAATTCTGAGTTGGAAGGTCAGGATTGCAGACTTTTATCATCTTTAGAATCACCGCAGTGTCACTTGTAGCCATTGGGATCCATGCATGAGCTCTGGGTTGCGAGGGGATATCATGTTTTTCCACAACGTCCAGTCTGGCTCCAGGCCATAACTCTCCCACTTGGCTAATGGCAACCTTAAACACGGCTGCGGATCTTTCGTTCCCAAAAGCAACGAGTTTTACTCGCCCCTGATACCAACCTGCGTTGACAGTAGTAGGGAGAAAATCAGGCATACTCTCAAGAAGCCTATAGTAGATTTCATTTAGTTTAGTTTCAACTAAACTCCACTTGTCCCTTGGAATACTACAATCCCCATTTTGCCTGTTTATCACAGCCCTAACGAAGTTACCTTTCACCACTTCACTAAAAGACTGAGTCCAGACGTTGCCGGTCACCTTAGATCTCTTAGGTAAAGGTTTCTCGTCGGGCGAGCGCAACCTTTTACCAGACTTCGATGACGAGGCCGAAACAGCGCTCTGTTTGTCAGATGCGCGCATTGCCGAAAGTTTGTCCTGTTCTTCAATGACTCCTTTCGCCCATGATAGCGACGCCCTCTCACGTTCGGAGAGCTTCGTTCCATCGAGTTGGCTTAGTTTGTTAATTATTTTCAAACAAAGCCTTCTCTGGTTGTTCCTGACCTTTGATGGCTTAAGTTTCTTTTTCTTTTTACCACCAATATTAGGCTGAGCACCCCTACCAGAATCAAGGCCGGACTTCAAGGTCGCAACCCTAAGACCAGTGCTAGGACCAGCACCAGTCGGTGAGGCAGAGCCTCGAATTAAATAGGTATCATTTGTGTCCATGTTTTCATTTTCCTTGATGTGGTAATGAAAATATCACAAAAATACCTATTCCGAACAAACCTATTACGAACAATTTTAGTAATTCAATTTATAGCACGGAGTTAAAATAAAACACGTCCACACTCGTCAACAGTTGAACGAAAACCCTTAATTACCGATAAACCGAGGCAGCCCAACCTTAGAATTTTCTCTTTTATATATATTTTAAGTTCCATGCAAATCGGTTCATAAGGGTTGAGATACTTCCCTTGTTAGATTTGCAAAAATAAATAAAAAATAAAATATTTTCTTTGTTTACAAAAAAAAAATTGTGGTCAAAAGTATTGGAGGTCAAAAAATACGAGTTTCTCCAACTGCAATTAATATTTGTTTGGGTAGGTGGATAAATTATTTTATAACTGAATTTGAACTATTAGACAATTGATAGAAAATCAAAATTGTGAGTTTGAAAAAAGTCAACAAAAAATATTGTACATTTTTTTAAAAAATGTCTATAAATAATATCATTTTCCATGTTGACTAGACTGGGTCGACCATAAAGGAGAAAAAAAAAGTTCCCACTGTGCGGGCTTTATTTTAAAGCTTACCTCGAAAAAGTTCCATAGCCAAAATATTAGATTTTTAGGTCGCGATTTGGTACCGCCGAAATCGTTTTTTGTTTATAGCTTTGTCAGTTGATGTCCGATCGTTTTTAAAAAATAATTGTTAGAAAGTCCTCAGCGAGTACTAAAGTTGACTCATATCTGGTTTTAACCTCAGAGGTCATCTTCTTGTTATGATTGTTAGTTTCTCATCTTTCTACCCACTTAAATGATTTTTATTTTTCCATTAAATTATAGCACCAAAAAATTCATGAAATTCTTCCATTGGAAGTATCCAGTTAAATTTATTAACAAAAAAGTTACATTTGATTTAAGATTTTCATATACAATATAAAGAAAATTAGAAAAAACACTTGTTATTATGCCTTTAAACTATATTTAATTTTTTTAGTTTGTATTTAAATACATACGAACAAGTGTTTTAAATCTTTTTCTATGGAAATTTAAAATTGAATGTAACTTTTTTGTTAATTAATTTAAGAGGGTACTTCTAAGGGAAGAATTTCATGAATTATTTAATGCTATAATTTAATGGAAAAATAAAGATCATTTAGGTGGGTAGAAAGCTGAGAAACTAACACTTATAACACGAAGATGACCTCAGAGGTCAAAACCAGATATGGGTCAAATTTAGTACTCGCTGAGGACTTTCAAACAATTTTTTTTTTACAACGATAGGACATCAAATGACAAAGCTATGAACAAAAAACGATTTCGGCGGTACCAAATCGCGACCTAAAAATCTAATATTTTGGCTATGGAACTTTTACGAGGTAAGCTTTAAAATAAAGCCCGCACAGTGGGAACTTTTTTTTTCGACCCGGTCTAATGTTGACCCTCGTTGAACATTTATTATTTACTCAATCTGGATGCTATTAAGCTTAAATTAAAGATTAATAAATAAGTATTCGATTGCTACTAATAAGGGTTTTTTATTGTAAACTTTGCCTTTAACGAATTATATTTATTGTACACTTTATTTTGACGCTCACTGTAAAATTTTAATAACAAAATAATTTTTGCTGTTTGACGATATTTTTTTTGTTTTTAAATAATACTTAAGCCTACTCGTTTAATATGGTAGTGTTTTTTATTTATCATTAATATACCTTAACTAGATTACCTACATAAATTGTAAACAGTTACACTCATAATTATTCAAACACCATAAGAACAATTAAAAATTTAAAAAAAAATAATACTTTTTGAAATTTTTTTAGGTTTTGTAAATTTATTTAAAGTAAACTATATTATGAGAATTCATTTTCAACCTAACCTAGAACTCGTAACAATGACCGTCTTTTCGAGGTAGCAAAATCAACCATGGGTTCTGGTGTTCACACGACCCACGTTCATCGATAGATTGGTAAATTTAGTTTTGGTTTGTCTGCATTTTCTACACTAATTAAAAATCTAACTAGATATATATCCAATACACACAAAAAATTATTGGCTAAAAAGTTTCAATTTAATCTATTGATCAATAAAATTTAAATGAGTTAATCAATGTTTTCGTTGAAATTTTTTTTCAACGTACCAAATTTTTTTTCTGTTTAATTTATTTGAATAGATTAATTGAAAAATATACAAAATAATCGGGTTTAACTTTTTTTATTGTTTGGAACATATAGGAAATCAAAAAAGACGAATTTTTTGATAACTTTGTGATAACCTTACAATTCATTTGTTAAATCAATCATTATTTTGATTGACTTTAAATACAAAATTGATCAAAATCGAAAAAAAATTTATTGAAAAAATTTTCAATCAATTACCTACAATTTGATGATTGGTATAACAATTTTATTAATTGGAGGAATTTCAATCAAAAAATTGATTGAATACGCGTTTTTGTTAATTGAAATTTGTTTCAAATTTTTTATGTGTAGGTATTTGTTTGAACTTTGGACCCACATGGGAAAACACTGGTGCGGGGTATTGTTTGGTCGGTCTTGAACGACGATAATTTTTTTGCATGTTTGAGTTTTGAAGTTTAGCACATTTTTCTCAATTTAAAAAATTCAACTGTTCGATTAACTATTAGGGTATCTGTATATGCATGTTTATATGGATGGAGGTAAGTTTCTTGTTTTACGTATTTACCGTTTTTATTTTCATATTTATTTTATTTTTTTTACAGAATATGTAGGGTTTAATTCTTTTTTATATTTCATACATATCAGAACTTTAAAAGAAATAATTCATTAACTATCATGTGCTGCTTTAATACAGAAAATGAAAAAAACATTAAAATTTAATAAGTCAAAAATTTTATGAACCCAATTTTATTATTATTTTTTTTTTCATTAAAAAAAGTAGGGACTTTTCCACTTGATAAGTTTAAAGAAATTCATTTATAAAACTACAATCAAAGATTCTCTTAAAGTCTGCTAAAATTGTTTTAATGTCCTTACATCTCTGCCAGGAATATAGTGCTGATCTTAGCCATTTTTTATACCCTCCAACTACAGTATGGGGTTATATATACTCACTTGTGAGTGAGTATACTCACTTTGTCATTCCGTGTGTAACGCATCGAAATATCGGTCGGGGACCCCATAAAGTATATATATTATTGATCAGTGATCGATTCTAAGACATTCTAGCGATGTCTGTACGTCCGTCTGTCTGTCCGTCCGTCTGTAGTTAACACGATACAGTCCAAAATACAAGAGCTAGATTCCTCAAGTTTGGCACGAATATGTCTTAGGGTCCTAGGCAGGCTAAGTTCGGAAATAGGCAAAATCTGACCAGGGGGAAAAAGTTCCCCCTTGGAGAACTAAACCAACCTCTGAAAAATATAATTTTTTTACATGATTTTTTGTCGTTTTGTTTAACAAATTCAGCATTTTTATGCTACAAGAAGTTCAAAGTCCTGCATTTGGACCCTGAGAATTAGAAAATATCGTTTTTTTGGTCCGCCCCCTTTTATGGGCGTAGAATAAAAAAAAATTAAATTATGATAAACTTGCATTTCTTTAGTGCAAAAAGCATAATAATGAATTCTTAAACACATATTTGAGAGGAAATTTGCCCCCCCCCCCAAAAAAAAAAAATAAAACGCCCTTGCATTTTTTATTTTTTTGCATGTTGGAGGGTATAAAAGATTCGGCACAGTTGAATTTAACACTCTTAATTGTTTTTATTTAATTCAGCAAACCTAAATTACATCGAAACAATCTGAAAACCGACAAGATATGCCAAAATACTCGAATTGACATCTGGATGTCAAAGTTTCATAACTCGCATAGTTTTTGGTATATTGTCCAATGGCAAATTCATCCGATAGACTTACTAATAAATCTTTTGATTTCCAAGATTTGAAACTATCTATATGGTCCATTTAAAAAAACATATAATTTTACTGGAATACCAATTAAATTTTTTTTAAATTAAGCTGAAAATTTAAAAATTGTTTGATTCCTTTAAGTTTCTGCAAAATACCACACATACAGTTAGTACTCGTAAAGATACTAATTTATTTGGAGTGTGGTAAAAAATCTCACATTTGTTGTCATTTTTAATAATTTTTATGTTCATGATAACAAGTTATTTATAACTATAATAGTTGTTGTTTCTTTTTTTTTTGAATTTGAAAAGTTTTTGCAACATTGTTTTATAAAACTAGAAGGTTTGAAAATACTCGAAAGCCATATAATGTTATGAAACCAAATTAGGGTTAGAAAATTAAGTTTATTTTTGAGAAATTTAATAAAAAAAATAGTGGAAAAGTTTAATTAATTTTTTTTTAATTTTTTATAAAGTGAACAAAACATATTAACCCGCTAACCGTAATTTTTTAGGGGCCATAAAACACAGAATTTTTATAAAAGGTCCATTTAAAAGGTTAAAATGTTCTAAAAATATATTTCTCATAAAATTTCAATGGAATTCGTCAAATATTGAATGTTCGTACGACATTAGGGTGGCATTTTTTCTTCAACATTTGATTTTCCCAAGTGTTCGGAAAAATTTGTTTCTACACATTTAGGGGTACAAATTTGAGGTGAATTAGACATGACATCCTTCAATCAAAGTTTTGGATTTTTAAAAATTAAAAAAAAAAATAAAAATCCGTCTTGTGATACATCATGTTTATTAAGTTTTAAGTGAAATTAAAATCGATCTTACGATTTTCGAGAAATCCATTTTTGAAAAAAATTAAAATCGATCTTACGATTTTCGAGAAATCGCTTTTTGAAATTTGCGGGGTTTTATTTTCCTGCGTATAAGAAATTTAAAAAAAAATGTAAAAATTTCTTTTCGTTGGCCTTTTATAAAGCTTGAGACGGTATTTTATTTAAACTTAATTTAAGGCAAATCCGCCCTTCGTTCAAAATTTTGTATTATTGAAAAATTTCCACCAAAAAGTTGGATTGCTCAAAAAAGAAAAATAAAAAAATATCTTGCGATACAAAATTTTTATTCATTTTGCTATGCTAAATATAAATATCAAAAAATTTCTAAAATCGGTCAAGCAGTTTTCGACGTATCACCATATGAAATTTGCCAAAAACAAATTCCAAAAATGACGGTTTTTTCCTACGTTCAATAAATAAAAAAACCTAAAAATTTTTTTCCACTTACTATTTCATAGAACTTGAGTAAAATTTTCATTTAAACTTAATTTAAGTCAAATCAAAACTTTTTAACCCATGGCGCCCTTCGATCCAAGCTTATAGTTTTTGGTAAAAAATTTCTAAAAAACCAAAACAAAATAGGCGCCCTTTGATAGTTTAAAATGTTCGAATTTAGCTCAAATTAATTATACCCTACACCACTCTGTGGTACAGGGTATAATGAGTTTGTGCTGATGTTTGTAACTATCCGAAATATAGGTCAAAGACCCACCTTCAGGAATACTCAAAATCACCTTCTGACTTAGCTATGTCCGTTCGTCTGTCCATCTAAACGATGTGAGCACGATGGAGGTCACAATTATCAATTGATTTGTATGAAATTTGAAACTTAAGCTTCCTTTGGGACGAAACCTATTGAAATTGGAAAAAATCAGTCCATGTTTAGACCTAGCCCCTATACAAACGTCCCTTTATAATTTGACTCAAATGACTCTAATAACCGTAGTATAATAGGTATCCTTTCGAAACTTGACAGGTAAAAATATTTTATATTGACATCATTCCAAATTTTTAAAGGAATCGGACTAGTTCTTCTTGTAGTCCCCATACAAACCACCCTCCCGATATTCACATAAATCTCTCAAAATTTATGAAAATTGGAAATATTTGATCAAAATTTTGTTTGTAGGTGTGAAACTTGTACTTTAGTGGCCTTATCAATTCTGAATATAATTGAACCATTTTTTGACTTAGACCCATATACAAATTTCGCCTGATGTTCAGTAAAATCGGTCTATTGGCAACAAAAATATGCAAATTTCACTAAAATTACACTAATTAAAGATTTAACGAAAGTCGGGCGTCACCGTCTATAATTTTCTTACTTGTTTTAAATGAAATTTGTCTCTTTTTAAGGGTAAAATCTTGAACGCCATTTTTTTTCCAAATTTTAAATAGCGATATCAAGAAAACAGTTCGACCGATTTTATTTTTTGTATACCCTACACCACTCTGTGGTACAGGGTATAATGACTTTGTGCTGATGTTTGTAACTACCCGAAATATTGGTCCTAAACCCACTTTCAAGTATACTGATCGACTCAGAATAATTTTTTAAGTCATTCTAGCGTTGTAAACACGATGCAGGTCGCAATTATCAATCGAGTTGGCTGAAATTTGAATGTTAAGTCTTGTTTGGCCTAAGGACGAACCTTATGGAAATCGGTCCATATTTAGACCTAGCCCCCATACAATGGTCCGGTTTATTTTCGCACAAACCATATATCTTTTCGAAATTTTGGCAGGTTTTTATTCAAATATCACCATTCCGAATTTTAAAGGAATCGGACTAGTACTTCTTGTAGCCTCCATACAAACCACCTTCCCGATATTCACATAAAACTCTCAAATTTCATAAAAATAAAAAAAAAATTATTAAAATTTTGTTTGTGTATGTTTACCGAGTACTTAAATAACCTAGTCAAATCTGATTGTAATCGGGCCATTTTTGGACTTAGGCCACATGTACAAATTTCACCCGATACACAGTTTAAGCGGCTTTTTGGCAACAAATAGATGCCCTTTTCACTCAAATTTAGTTTTTGAGTGTTTTTAACACTTATAAAAGATTTGACAAAAGATAGATCCAATCGGTCCATATTTGAAGTCGGGACCAATTTTCCGGGAAACTCTGGTGTAGGGTATTATATGGTCGGTCTTGACCGACTGTAATTTTCTGACTTGTTTCAAAAAAACCTTGTAAAATGACAGGAAAAGTTTGTTTTTTTTTTTTTGCTACCCCTATTTGACCAGAGGTCCTAGTAATTTTACAAGCTTTTTAACAATAATTTTATAATTTTACAAGATTTTTACCAATAAAGTTTTGCGACCTCCTATTTTACTAGCAAAAATTAAGAGCTTTTTTGTAATTTTACAAGCTTTATAAAATTGTAAATTTACAAATTTTGTGGCGCAATAAAACTTACAAAGAATTTTCGAAAATTTACTATTTTTTTTGTAAAATTATCTTGGAAATTTGAAAAATTACAAAAAAAAAAAAAATTGTAAAATTACAAAAAAAAAAAAAAATTTTAATCTAAATTTGTTTGTTAAAAAAAAAACAACTGAAGAAGTTTACAGTGATTCCCTGAGGAAATGTTTTCAAGTTGTGACAAATCATATGCAATTCTTGATGACATGTCCTAAAATTGTCAGAACTAAATGTTTGTTTCAAGATTTTGGACAATTCCTCTAAGATGTCGAAAAGGAAATGTCTTCAGAATAGCAGTATATTAAGAGGCATGTCACAGACTCAATTCCGTTCGGAAGTGGAATAAGTGGTTTACTCGTAAAAAGCAAAACAAATATTTTTTTTCGGAATGAAACCACTTTCATGCAATTCAATTCCACTTTGATTTTTGAAAGTGATTTCATTCTGAAAAAATAATATTCGTTTTGCGTTTTACGAGCAAACCACTTTTTTCAAATCCGAACGGATTTGAGTCTGTGACATGCCCCTAAATTAGAATTTTAAATCTGGGCAACTGTTCAATTTCCAAGTAAAGGATGGCAATATGGAGGTCCGGGTTCAAATCCAAAGAAGTCTTAGGTGACATGTCCCGAGAAAGTCAGCATGCTCTGACTACTGCTGACTTTGAGTGAGGATATTTTTTGAAAATTTATATGAAACTGTCCTCAACTCAGTACATAGAGATGTCCTGTAGATGTCAGCAGTGACTCTTACATGTCACCGCGCCGTCACTGAGGATGGCGCGAGGACGTTTCCAACTGGGTTGGTAAAATGGGATTACGAGACTTTTTTTTAGTAATTTTATAAGGTTTTTTTTGTGTAGACTTTTTTTTTAAATTGAAAAATTCTGAGCGTTCTCCTATAGACAAATTGTTAGATGTAAAGACTTTTTCTATACAAAAATTCTGTGAATTTCTTTTAATTGAAACATTTGCAGATTTTTAGTAACATTTTAAAAAATAATTAAATAAAATACATGTATTCCAATGTATTTCAAATATATTTTTTGCAAAGTTTTAGAATATGAATCATTTCTAAATTCCCATCTTAAAATCACCATATGGCTTACAGAAATAAAATCATTGATGCTTAAAAAACAATTTAAAAAGTTCTGGAATTCCATATTAAAAATAAACATATAACATACATTTTTTTGGGTGTAAACAAATAAGAGACAGCCAGTCCTTGAAATAAATGTGGCAGAACGCAAATATTTTTAAATAAAATTTATATTTAATGATTTCATTTAAACATTATTTGCTAAAATTTTTATCCAAAAAAGGCATAATGAAAAAATAAATCACTTAAAATTTTTTTTAAAATTTTTAAACTCTTAACATCAATATTATTGCTATCTTCATAAAAAAAACTGGTGAAAATGTCTGTCTTTAAAAATAAACAAATAAATCATTCCACTCTACACAATAGAGGAAAATTTGTGAAATTTTTTTATTTTCTTGTTTTTTTTTTTTAATAAAAAATTTACATTTTTTTTATAAACAAATTTGCATACTCGTTAGATAAAGTTTGTTATTGTAAAAATCTTTGGAGGAAATTTTTGAAAAAAAAAAATATATTTGCTTATAAAATTAGTTAAAGTTTTAATTTTATTATTTTTTTTTTCACTTGTCTGCATGTTTTTTTTAAACAAACCGCATCAACAAAAATTGCTTTAGGGGTCTTTAATAAATTGTAACAACGCTAAATTAGCCACATATCAACTAAAAGAAAACCATAAAAAAAATTTTAAAAAACAAATACCGCAGGTGGTAATGCATGCTGCTGACTATGATGCTGCTTGCTACAGTGAATCAAAGGAAATTTATAGATGAAAATTTTTTATAAATAACTATATATTCAAAGGTGTTGAGTTTAAATGAATAGGGGGGATTTTGGGTATTAATACACAGAAAAAAATAAAAAAAATTTGAGTAAATTTGTAATACTATTGAGTAAAAAATTTATCAATTTTGCACCAGTAAACGATTTAATACACTCAAAATAATAACTTTGTAAAATACTCTGTAAAATGACTGTAATCTCAATTCAACAGATATTTGACAGAGTTTTCTGTCAAAATACAGATTTAAAGAAAATACTTTGTATTTTGTTGTGACAAAAAAACAAAGTTTCCTCTGTTATATTACTTTTTACTTCGTAATCTTAATTTTACAGATAATTAATAGAATTTTCTGCTAAAAAACAGATCTAAGCAAAATACTTCGTATTTTTTTATAACCAAAAAAGTTTTGTGTTTTGAGTAGTTTTTGTTTTTGTTACCAAACATCAAAATTTTATCTGTATATTTTTTTTTTGAGAAGAAGTTGAAAAAGTAGCAAAAAAAGTTATAAAATTTTTTTTTTCAGAAATCTTATAAAAATTTTACAAAATAACATGCATTTAACTAAACTCTGTAAATTTACAGAGTTTTTTCTGCATCAAATGCATTTTACAAATATATGTAAATTTACATAGTTTTCTTTGCTAAATGGTGGTTTACTTAACCAATATTTTACTAGAAACTCTGTAATATAACAGTTTTTTTTGTCCAAATCATTGTACAGAGTTTTATAGTAAAATTAGAGAGTTTTCTCTGTAAAAAAGCTTTCATATTTAACCAATATTTTACTATAAACTCTGTAAATTAACGGTTTTTTTCTGTCAAAATCGTTTTACAGAGTTTTTTAGTAAAATTACCAAGAAATGTTGCTATCTGGAAAAGTATGGTGTACTCTGTTAAATTAGCAGAGTTTTTCTGTAATTTAACAGAGTTATTATTTTGAGTGTAGTATTGCAAAAAATTTTAGTAAATTTTTAATTGACACAAAAACTTTACTCAAAACTTTTCGCTTGTTTTTTTAATAAAGTTTTTAATTAAGTAAAAATTTACTCAAAATTTATCAATTTATTTTTATTAAAAGTTTAAAAAAGTCTCACATTTTTTACAAAAAAAAGGTAAAAAACTTTTTTTTTTTAAACTTTTACCAAATATATTTATGTCTGAAAGACATATAAAACTTTCATAAAGATGATTTTAAACTACTATATACATATGGGGCGAAACGCGTCAACGGTCCACAACAAAAAAACTGATTTAAGTATAATTTCTGCCAACATGTTAGGATAATAGTAGGTAATCTAAAGGTCAAATAAAAAAATTTTTGTTGAAATATTTTCACAGTTAGAGAGATGGAAAGTTTTCATTTTTTCGCAAAGAACATATTTCGTTGAATTTTTATTGACACTTTGATGAGATAAAAATTTATTTTTAAAAAACGATTTTTAAAGTATTTTGACGGCCTTTTAAACGGCGTTGGTGGTTTAAAAAAAAAAATATAAATTTTACTTTAAAATTCAACGTCAAATTATTAAAAAAAATATTATTTTATAAAGCGCCTATTTTGAGATTATTTTAACTAACAAGGGATGTCTCCCTGGTGTCACCCTCGATCTTCATGAAATTTGGATATGTTGTTAAGAACGAAAATTAATTCGACACGGGTTTTTTTCAGCGGCCCAAACTCATTTTTAGGGGGGGTCGATTTGTATAGAGGAAAATTGACCTTTTTCAATTTTTTACGATTTACGCCTATGTAAACAAAATTAATATAGACATGTGTGGTATCAGATTAAAGGTATTAAAAATATCTATCTCGTGGTGCTAACAACGGGCCAAAGTAGTTAATATATTTCGACTTATTAACAAAAATGTCCTAAAATTTTGGTATTTTACTCAATATGAAGAAAAGTTGTGCATGTTTAGACACGTTCTTAGCACACGTAGATAGGATTTCCAAAGACCTTTCATTTGGAGAAGGAGATAAACGAAAAAAAACTGAAAAATGGTCTTGTCTTCCCCCCTCCTTTTTACCTCCTAAATATGAATTTGGGCCGCTAAAAAAATACGTGTCCCTTTATTTTTTCTGCTCTACAAAATAAAACCAATTCCATCAATATCCGCGGTTGACGTTTTTTACATATAAAAATATTTTTCAAAAAATGAATCGAGAGTTCCTTCCCGCGAAATTAATTTTTTTTATATAAAATAACACTTAAAAAGTATGAATACCGCGTGTATAGAGTTTTTTTTCGCACATTTTCATTTCCCGGGAAAGCGGGAAATTTTTTTAATTTTCCCGGGATCCCGCAACGAAATTTCCACTCCACATAAAATGGATTTTTATAAGGAAAAATTTTTATTAAAAAGCTTAAAAAACTCTAAAAAAGTAAGTTCGAGAAATGAGTACACAAACATGTCCATTTAAATTACGTATTAACTTAAAAAGTTTGATTTTTAAAATTTCGTACAGTATTTTTTATCACGAAAAAGGATTTTGCTTAAAACACTAGCACAAAAAAACTAGAGATATGATTTCAAAACAAAAACGTAGCAACAAAGAAAATTATAGTCATTATTCGTAGTCCAAACACGAACCGATTGGATCCATATTTGGTTACATCTTTTATTATTGGGAAATAAGTCCAAAAAGGGTCTGGTTATGATCAGACTTAACAAAATCACCAAAGAACCTACACGTAAATACCTAAAATGAAAATTGTAATGGAATTTGAGAGATTTATGTGAATATGGAAAGGGCGGTTTGTATGGGCATATGTAGTAAAAATGGTCCGATTCCTTCATAATTTGGAATTATGAATACAAAGTATATTTACCAGCAAAATTTGAAAGCATGCATATTAGGCTCATTTAATAGCCTGTTCTCACTCGCGTTTTATAAAATGTTTAAAGAAAATGTTTTATGTTTTATAAACGTTTTTATGGGGGCTTGGTCTTAACATCGACTGATTTTTTTCCAATTTAAAACACTCAGATGATCAACTCGGTCGAAAAATCTGTAAAACAACTTTCAGTTTGAACTGGCAAACTTTTAGCATATTTTTCTGCTGAAATGGTTATTTTAACTGAATTCTCTGTTATTTAGTTCTAAAAAATAACAGAAATTAATTGATTATTTTGCTAATTTTCCAGAAATTTACAGTTATCTTGTTTAAAAAAAATTATTAAAATTTCTGTTAAAAACAGTTAAAAACAGTTAACAGTTAAAAAAAAATTTCTTGAAAAAATTACAAGAATAAGTTGAAAAAAACTTTATGCTTAAAATCTTTTTAAGTCCATTTTACATCAATAAAATACATTTTAGATGCTTAGAATGTTTATATGAAATCAGCAGATTTGTATGCTAAAATCAGTACATTTTTCTGTTTAAATCAGCATATTTTTTTAGCTCAATTCAGCAAATTTTACCGCTTTTTCCAGTATTTTTAATTTCCCGGGATCCCACATAAAAATTCCCGGGAAAGCGGGAAATCCAAATCCTATGCGTGTATTATAAGTAAAAAAAAAATAAAAAATGCCTGCGAATTTTGTACTCTTGCCCAAAACATTAAATCATGATAATGTTTTGCGGAAGATTTGGGTGTACTTGCCAAAGCAAAGTTTTTTTAGGAAAAATAATGTTATACTACTTTGCTATTCCATGTAAAACGAATTGAAATATCAGTCGAGGACCCCATTAAAAAATCAAAAGAGCTGTACATTTCGTAAGTGAGTGCAAAAATTAGTGAAAAAAAACTGTTTTTACATTTTGGAGAGTATAAAAGATTCGGCACCAAAGAATATAACACTCTCACTTGTTTTATGTACATTTGATAAACAAATGGAAAATTTGTATGCGAAAAGCTTTTACCAAAATTTTCGGTAAAAAAATTTTGATGAAAAAAAGTTTTTGATGAATTTTCTTTAAGAATAGAAAAAGTTTTTGATGTAAAAAAAATTGATGAAAAAAATATGAAAAAAAAAATTTTTTGGTGAGAAAAAAATTGAAAATAAAAAATTTGATAAAAAATTTGATGAAAAAAATATGATCAAAAAAAAATTATGAAAAAAAATTTTAATGAAAAAAAAAAAAAAAAGATTGATGAAAAAAAATTAATGAAAAATAAAAATTGATGAAAAAAAAATTTAATGAAAAAATTAAATTTGATGAAAAAAAAAAAATTGTTATAAAAAAAAAAAATTGATAAAAAAAAAAATTATAAAAAAAAATTGATGAAAAAAAATTTGATAAAAATGATGAAAAAAAAGTTTGATAAAAAAAAAATTTGATGAAAAAAATAAATAAAATTAACAAAAAAAAATTATGAAAAAAAATTTGATAAAAATGATGAAAAAAAAGTTTGATAAAAAAAAAATTTGATTAAAAAAAAAAAAAATTTGATGAAAAAAAAAATTATGAAAAAAAGTTTGATGAAAAAAAAAAAATTTATGAAAAAAAAAATTGAAGAAAAAAAAAGTTTGATGAAAAAAAAAAAATTGATGAAAAAAAAATTTGATTGAAAAAAAAAAAAATTTGACGGAAAAAAATTGATAACAAAAAAAATAAATGAAAAAAAAAAATTTTATGAAAAAAAAAATTTGATGAAAAAAAAAATTTTTTTTTGTTGAAAAATAATTATGTTACTTTTTATTCACCAGCTGGTGAAAAAAGGTTTTATTCACCACGAGGTGAATTATTGTCCAAGTTACAAACCCAAGTTATTAATATTTTTGGTTTTAAGAATATGAAAATAGTAATTCTTGTTTTCTTTTTCGTTAATTGTTAGCTTATATAGTCAAACTGAGGTGGTGTCCTGAAACTTTTTTAAAATTTGACACCAGCCTAAAAACATTATCATGTTAAAAATATTTTCGCAATAAGGAACTCCCGATTCATTTTTTGAAAAATGTTTTTTAATGTAAAAAATGTCAAAATAATGGACACCGACTATTTTAATCTCCGTCCAAATTTTACCGAGGGTCGTTTTAAATGAAGTATTCACATAAATTTTTATTTTAACCGCCAAAAATACCACGATGTCTCAGACTTAGGCTAAAAATTTGTATGAAGGAAATGTTTGCCTTCTTATTCTGCAAAAAAAAAACTTATGTAGCATTTTTTGGAAAAACGCAAATTTTAAGAGCTATGGCATTTAAAAGCTTTGTAGTGTTTTTAGGCCACTTTTAGGGTCAAAAGTTCAAATCGACTGGTCTGTATGCAACCGAGAGATCCAGTTCTTGCAAAGATATTATTTTTTATGGCCAATCTATCAGAAACTGCCGGTGCACACTGGGCCGAGATGGTAGGTTTTTTGGCCAAAAGTCTCTACAGGTCGTTAATTTTAATCAATTTTTTTGAAATTCAGAATATAAGCCTATGTTAGGATAATAAATAATTGACTTACAACTTTTTGGAATTGGACCTACAAGGAAACTGTTTCAGGGTGGACACTTCATTTTTAATAAAATTTACAGATGTTATATATGAAACAAATGAAGAGACACTTGTCTTTTGTTTATGTATTTGGAGATGGTCTCTGATCCCGTGATTTGCGTGGCTCAAAAAAAAAACAACGTGATTTACGCGAGAGTAATTTTCATTTAAACCACGTGAGTTAAAATTTTTCAAAAATTGAATTGAAAAAAGAGTTTAAAAGTAACGTGATACACTCGCGAGCTTGAGTGATTTTCATTTAAATCACGTGATTATAGAGTGATTTTCAAAAAAAAAAGTTTATAAAAAATTGGAAAAAATTTAGTTTTTGTTTTGAAAACCCCCTTTTAAAAACTCATCGTTATAGAAAGTTCCACGGCCTTTCAAAAAACTTTCTGGGCCAGAACTATCCTTTGTATCAGCACTTTCCTAAAAAGTTACCCGCTTTTGCCCGTTTTTAAAAATTGAATTGAAATAAGAGCTTATAAAAATTTGCAAAAAAAAAATCTTTTTTTTAAAAACCCCCTTGTTAAACTCATTGTCATAAAAAGTTCCACGCCCTTTCAAAAAACTCTCTGGGCCAGAATTACCCTTTTTATCAGCACTTTCCAAAAAAGTTGCCCGCCTGTGCCCGTTTTCAAAAATTTAATTCTAATAAGAGCTTATAAAAAATTGAAAAAAGATATTTTTTTGTTGAAAACTACCTTTTTAAACTCATCAAAAGTTCCACGCTCTTTCAATTGTGGAAAAAATTTTCTTTTTTTGAAACCCCCTTTTTAAACTTATCGTCATCAAAAGTTCCACGCCCTTTCAAAAAATTGTCTGGGCCAGAATTAGCCTTTTTAACTCCACTTTACAAAAAAACTTACCCGCTTGTGCCCGTTTTAAAAAATGTAATTGAAATAAAATTTATAAAAAAAATTAGAAAAAATATTTTTTTTTTTAAAACCCTCTTTTAAAAACTCATCATCATTCACGCCCTTTCAAAAAACTCTCTGGGCCAGAAAAGCGGGCAGGTCAGTCCGAAAGCTAGTAAACCAATGAACATTTTTTTGGTATCCTAACTTTTGGATTATGTCGCGGAACATTTTGGAAAAACTATTTCAAATGCAACAATTTTTCAAAATTTACATACTTAAAAATATCAAAAAATCATAAAAAAAAAAATAGGAAAAAAGAGCCTTTGTCAAACAAATTAATCCCAAGAAATAAAACAAGGTCCCACCTTAATATTGTATAAATTTGTAAGCTTTTTTGATTACGGTCGATGGAGATTTAAACATACATATTTAATCTTTGATGGATCATTCCAAGAGAATGGGTGTACCGATTTCTACAAAAATTACAGACAAGGTGCAGCAAGTCATACCCAATTCAATAGTGCATTCACTTTTTTTAATTTAATAATTTTGTTTATTTTTGTTTTGGCCAAAAAAACTACCATCTCGGCCCAGTGTGCGGTGGAGCGAAAAAAAAAATACTTTTGCAAATTTGGGTGGTCTACTCTATACAAAAAAAAAAAAAATTGTCAAATTACTAGGAAAAGTCTCGTAATCCCATTTTACCAATATTTGACAGTTTTCCTTGTTTTTAAACAAATCGAAATTTAATTTTTTTTTGTAATTTTACAATTTTTTTTTTTTGTAATTTTACAAATTTTCAAGATAATTTTTCAAAAAAAATCTAGTAAATTTACAATTCTATTTGTAAAAAGCTTGTAAAATTACAAAATTATTGGTAAAAAGCTTGCAAAATTACTAGGAATTCGCGTAAAATAGGAGGTAGCAAAAAATAGTAAAATTACGAAACCTCCTTGTAAATTTTATCGTGTAAAAAAATTTGTAAATTTACAATTTTATTGGTAAAATCCTTATAAAATTACAAAATTATTGGTAAAAAGCTTGTAAAATTATTAGGAATTTTTGTCAAATAGGAGGTAATTAACAAAAATAAGTTACAAGTTTTTCTTGTAATTTTTCAAGGTTTTTTTGAGTGTAGTAATATTCTCATTTTCTTAAAATTTCGGAACAACTTTCCTAGAGAAAAATTCTCAGATTATGAAAT